>JAVJIF010010929.1:0-81101 GCA_038442645.1 Agave tequilana | reverse complement strand
GATGTAACAACCAAATTTTATTTTATTTAAATCCTCCTCATCTTAAATATTAAGAATTTTTGGTTAAGGCATTATATAGAAGTAGTCACCCTCCATAATTCTTTGTCAACAAATGGAACTTAATTAATAGACCCACTTCCCTTTTCAAAGTTTGTATTAACTATTTGATTGTGGTGACTATAAATGGTTAGCATGAAGGCTTATGTACATGTATTTTGGGCAAATTTATGACTTAAGCATTGGTAAAAGAAAATGTCAACATAATCCTTCATATCCCCTTAATCACCAAGCTTATCCTAATACCTTTTTAGTGGTAAGTATACATTAGGGGGAAATTAAAGGGCTAAGGTCTCTTGAGATTTGGGTTTCCATGTGGCACCTTGAGAGGGGTCTTGGCCAAGTGGCATCATGAGAGAACCCCACCTAGTTACTTGCAATTCCAAGGAGTTGACTACCAAGCTTGCCTCTTCATCTTCCTCTCCCAAAAATTCTGCAGATTTCCTCTCCCAAATTCTGCAAATTTTTCCCTCTCATTGTGAAGAACTTGAAACCCTAAATCCTCCATTTCATCTCCTCTCTAGAATTGGAAGGTATACCCTCTCTAGCCCTAAATCTTAGCCTCTCTCAACTCTGGGTCAAGATTTCACGAGAAGGGAGGAAGAAACACGCGCGCGTAGCAGCAGAGCCGCAGCAGCACGCGAGCTGCTGCTGCTTTGCCGCGGAACCGCGACATAGAAGTGGAATCCGCGGCAGATCAGGGAGGGGAAGTCCGGATCTTTGGGGGGAGATTCCTGGTTAGCTAGGGAGAGATCTTGCACTGCCCAAACAGAACCTTCCTAAAGCCTAATTCTCTGTTTCAGAGTTATAAACTATAGTGAGTAAATCTAACTCTTAGGGATATATTTTCTATCAAGATTGAAAATCAGAATTTTTCTATTGTATGGGTGACCCATAAGTGTGCTAATTATTGTTATATTGCTGTTTTAATTGTGGTTGTCCTCAATTAAATGAAATTTATGAGTATCACCTAGTTGTGGTGTTTATATGTTTGGTTGTGATGAGATACATGAGTAATGTACATGCCCTAGGTTAATAATCATGCTTAAATGGGAGGGTTTAGCATCTTAATTCGCTGTTTGGTGATTAACTTTAGGTTAATTGAAATGCATGTGGGATATAAATGTTTTAGATTACTAATTCAACTTAAATGAGGTGAGTTAGCATTTTTAATTCGCTGTTTTGATAGTTATATTGGGTTAAATGAGATCTAATGAATATTACATAATAGTTGTGCCTCTATATCATATGGATGTCTAATGCATGTGTAGCATACATGCTCTAGCATACAAATTTCGCCTAAATGAACCAATTTAACACTTTAATTCGCTGTTTTTCTTGACCAATATCATGATAACCAATTTGTGTGTGCATAGCATAATCTTAGCTCTTCATAAATAGAATGGTATGATGCTTTATGTGAGGTATAGGATTTGTATTAGTAGCACTCCATAAATACCGATCGTTGAACTAGAATCATACTTCATGTTCACCAAAGTGCACGGGGGAAGACCCCTCCTTACAATATGGCATTGTGTTAAGTATTGGCAAATATATGGGGTTAAGGCATATATATTCATGCAAGTAAATGTGGCGTGTTATGATGTTACTATGATATTGGGTAACCCCCAAGCATATGTCTTCTGTTATATTGTTGCACATCATTTTTGGGCATGACGTGTAAGTAGTTCAATAGTGCTTGTTATGCATATTATAACTTAAACTTGCATGATGCATTGTATATAAGGAGGAAGGGGCCGTGCGGGAGCCGGTAGGAGGGGGGAAGACGGGGATTTGACATATACTTATGAATATATTTATAAAAGGAGGAAGGGCCGTGCGGGAGCCGGTAGGAGGGGGGAAGACGGGAAAATATATATGTTTTATATGAATTATCTTTATATAAGGAGGAAGGGCCGTGCGGGAGCCGGTAGGAGGTGGAAGACGGGGATTGCATTTAAATTGAATGGCATGTAAAAGTGAACTGTCAAGTTGCATTCATAATTGATAATGCTTGTGCTAAACTAAAAGGTCACTTTATGTGTATAACGAGCTGAGTTGATGTGAGTGGACTCATCCACGAAAATTTCATGCATACTCATACAAGTATATCTTTTGTATCATGGTATAGTTAAATGCGACTTATGATAGTGGAGTCATGTAGACCACATATGTATGGAACTTGGAACAAGTAAGGTAGCTTCAATAAATTGTTGTTTATGGGACTTATTGTAATTTACCCCTCTTAAACTGTTATTTTACGAAATTATTATATAAATACCCTATGACATGGTTTACTCATTGAGCTGTCGAGCTCATTTTATTTTCTTCCCATCTTTTCAGGTTTGGATAAGGGTAAGGGACCCCTCTAAATGGAAAGGTTAAGCTAAGGATGGCATTATATGTTATGGTATCATTTTGGTTTTGTCTTGTTATCTTAATGTGTATGTATGGACTCTATTGAAGTCCTTATGGAAAACATGTTAGACTGTACTCGAGCTACATTTTGTCTTTATAGTATTTAAGACCTTGGTCTTGTATGTTACAATATTCCGGATTATGAATTCCTTGTATATGTATGTTCTTGAACTGAGAATGATGGCCATGTGTGGAGATGCTATTTTGTTGAGAAGTTAACTCTTATAATGTTAGATGAAAAGATTATGCTTGCAATGGAGGAAATCAAGTTATGATATATGTTTGTGGTTGAGGTTTGGTGTATTGTGTCATGATAAGTAGGCCGGGTGTGCCGAAATTCTTGGTGAAAATAAGTAGGCCTTGGAGCCGAAATCTGGATTATTGTAAGTGAGAAATGAAGGAAATATAAAGGATGATGCTACCAAAATTTTCTTAATTTAAGGATAATGGAGATAAATGGTGTTGTAGGCCTAATCTTGTTTATTAGAAACTGGGGCCGTTACAATTGGTATCAGAGCATGGTTTAGGCAAGATTAGCCTAGATAGATGTAGTATGTAAGACTGATTATGAAGTCATGTATATGTGTGCTAGAGTAAGTTAGAGGTGGGGTATGAGGATGATGGTATAGTTTTAGAGTATTTGACCCTGAAATGTAGGATATTTAACTGTTCTCTACATTTGAATGTGGGTACCCGCATACCTTAATTCAAATGGATCTTGCAAGGGGTGCGGGCCTTTCTGTAAGAAATTCCAGTGTTATGGGACACCGGAAAGGGAGAACAATCAAAATATCACATAAGTCAGGGTTAAACCTATTGGTAGGACAGTTGTGCATAGGAAAAAAATTTATGAAAGATCGGCATGGTTAAATAAGTGATGATTTGCTATCATGTCTTGATTGTATATTCATGCAGATTATTGCTTTAGAGAGAATTGGAAGGCACATCGGCTAATATAAATGTCTTACTTCTACAGATGGGAGATTCTGAAATGACTGGATCATCGTCTGACGGTCCGGAGTCGGAAAGTTTAAGTTGGATCGCGGACCAAATGGACTGGGAATTTGAATCTGATGAAACCCCTCCAGATGTCATTCTGAAAAGTTCCCAGACAATTTAGATGCAAGGATTCGCATGGGGCAAGATGAGGAAGATGACATTAATGAGGCAGAAAGCGCCATAAGAAACGCACCAGCAGCTGAGGACTTGGGAGTCCTACCTAATGAGGAGATGAACCCTGATGGAAGGATTTTCGTTGGGGGTATTTGGTGGAATTCCTGCTGGGTAGAAGATATGGACCTGTACGATGATAATGAAAATTGGGGATGTGATTTTGATGCTGTACTGGAGGAAGTAGAAGAAGAACCAATAGAAGAAGAACCAGAAGAAGAAGAACCAGTAGAAGAAGAACCAGAAGAAGAGGATCCAGAAGAAGAACCTGTAGGGGAAGATCGGGAGGAGAGCTCCTCGGGATCTAACATCACCCCTTGAAGGGAGTTTAGATGGGTGGCATTTTTGTTTTTGTTGTTTTTGTGTTTGAAGAAAAGGAGTGTCGATTCACATAAGTAATATTTTTGTAAAGAAAGTGGTTGTCAATGACCTACATGTATGATCATATATCCCGTTATGACTGCATTAGTATGTTTTGAATGAATGCATCCATGCTAATGTATATGTTACCATGAAAACACTTTATGCATAAATGAAATCAGTGTTTTGTTTGTGAACTATTCTACTTGTTATCATTGAGTTACCATTGATTATGTTCAACTATTCTTCTAGGTATTAGATGGATTTGAATTTTCCTCCATCCGATGCCAACTCGGAGGGCGACGTCCCATTGCACAGCGCAATGGGGAGCGTCCATCCCCAGGCAAATCAAGAATTTCTGAATGGGCAATCTAATGCTAATCGGGGAATGCCAGACAGAATACCAGATTGGCTGTTGCAGCTGGCAAGTGTAAACAACCCCCGTAGAGCTCTTGAACAATTTCAAAAGCTCAACCCACCAGCTTTCAGAGGAGGAGTTGACCCTATTCAAGCTGAAGAATGGCTCCGCCAAATTGAAAAGATACTGGATGTAATGGAATGTACTGAAAACCAGCGGGTATCTTTCGCCTCTTTCATGTTCCAAGAAGAGGCTGAGCGCTGGTGGGAGATGGTAAAAGGAGGAGTTAAGACCCTGGGAAGGGAGATTTCTTGGAACTTCTTAGTTGCAAAGTTCAATGAAAAGTACATCCCTGGAGTGGTGAAGGACCGACTTGCGATGGAATTCCAAGATCTAAATAGGAGCAATGGACAGTGAGTCAATATGAAGCTAAATTCACTCAACTGTCCAGGTATGCTGAGAAATTGGTGTCCGATGAGGAAGATAGGACGAAAAGATTCGTTAGGGGCTTGAGGCCCGAAATCAGGAGTAAGCTGATCCCTTTTCAACTGCAAGTTTATAGTCAAGCTGTGGAGAAAGCAATGGAAATCGAAAGGGACATGCAGGAGAATCAGGAGATAAGGACCAGGGAGCTGCCCTATATGAAGCGCCCCAGGTACAATAATGCCCCGAGCTTTGGGACTCAGTCCATGAGGCCAACAGAGGTACTGGATCTTCCTTCATGCCCGCTCAGGGAAACAAGATGAACACATGGCCCAAGAATAGGGGATTACCCCATTCAGCATCACCAATGTCCTCCCAACGCTCCAACTTTGCAGGAAACCAGCGGTGCCCAAGGTGCAACCAAAGTCACACTGGTAGTTGCGCCACCGGTAAACGATGCTTTGTTTGCGGAAGAATGGGTCACATGAGGAGGGACTGCCCAAACTTACATGGATACCCAGGAGTTAGCAGAGGAACGGGAAGACCAACCATGGGAATCGCCCCTACAACAGGAGGACCAACTACCGCCTATCGGCAACCTTTCAACAGAACTCGCTCGGCCATGACACAAGCATCTGTACAGCAACGCAGAGTTCAAGGAAGGATGAATGCAATCACTCAGCAGGAGGCTCGAGCATCCAATGCCGTGGTGGAAGGTACCGTCTGTGTATCTGATAATGTTGCCCGAGTATTGTTTGATCCCGGTGCTACACACTCTTTTATTTCTTCATCTTTTGCTGCAATTATTAACATGGAACCCGAACCCTTGAGCTATCAACTAGTGGTGTCAACCCCTGTAGGCGCCAGAGTGACCACTAGTGAGTGTTATAAGGGATGTAAAATCATCATAGGTGAGATGAAGACACAGAAAGACCTGATTAAGCTAGGAGAAATGGAGTTTGACATCATCCTAGGAATGGATTGGTTGTCAACATATCGGGTTCATGTAGACTGTTACCAGAAGAAGATAATTTTTAAGTTAGAGGGAATTCCCGAAAGAATTTATGATGGGATGAAGAATAAAATCAGCACTCCAGTCATTTCTGCCTTAAAGGCCACTAAATTATTGAGGCAAGGGTGTCAAGGATTTTTGGCAACCCTTATTGGTGAAGAAGACATGAAGATTAAGATTGAAAACATAGAGGTTGCAAGAGACTATCCCGATGTTTTTCCAGAGGATCTACCCGGCTTACCCCCAGATAGAGAAGTAGAATTTTCCATTAATCTTCTACCTGGGACAAGTCCCATATCCAGGGCACCTTATAGAATGGCACCCGCAGAAATGAATGAATTGAAGGACCAGTTGCAAGAGTTGCTAAGCCTCGGGTTTATTCGGCCGAGTGTATCACCTTGGGGTGCTCCGGTATTATTTGTTAAGAAGAAGGATGGGAGCATGAGGCTGTGTATAGATTATCGAGAGCTGAACAAGGTCACTATCAAGAATCGATATCCATTGCCAAGGATTGATGACCTCTTTGACCAACTTCAGGGTGCCAGCATATTTTCCAAGATAGATCTAAGATCAGGGTACCATCAATTAAAGATCAAGCCGGAAGATGTTTCTAAGACTGCATTTCGGACCAGATATGGCCATTATGAATTTTTAGTAATGCCATTTGGCTTGACTAATGCTCTAGCGGCATTTATGGATTTGATGAATAGAATTTTCCAGCCATACCTAGATCAATTCGTAGTGGTGTTCATTGATGACATACTAATCTATTCAAAGAGCAAAGAGGATCATGAAAGACACCTGAGGATAGTGTTACAATTATTGAGAGAGAAGCAACTTTATGCAAAGCTTAAGAAGTGTGAGTTCTGGCTAAATGAAGTTGGGTTCTTAGGTCACATCATAAATGAGGAAGGAATATCGGTGGACCCCGCAAAGATCGAGGCGATAAAGGGATGGCCTCAACCTACCAATGTCACTGAGGTGCGAAGCTTCCTAGGATTGGCTGGATATTACCGGAGGTTTGTAGAAGGATTTTCTAAGATAGCTGCACCCTTATCCCAGTTAACCAAGAAAGGCCTCAAATTTCATTGGGGAGATGATCAGGAGAAAAGCTTTCAAGAACTAAAGGATAAGCTAACATCGGCTCCAATCTTAGCCATGCCCATTGGAAACGAAGATTATGTTGTTTTCAGTGATGCGTCAAAGTCAGGCCTGGGGTGTGTATTGATGCAGCACGGAGAGTTATTGCATATGCTTCTAGACAACTAAGGAACCATGAGAAAAATTACCCAACCCATGACCTTGAGCTAGCTGCAGTCATTTTTGCCTTAAAAATTTGGCGGCACTACCTTTATGGAGTATCATGTGATATATATACAGATCATAAAAGTCTGAAATATATTTTCACCCAAAAGGAATTGAATATGCGCCAAAGAAGATGGTTGGAGTTGATGAAGGATTATGATTTGGACATTCATTATCACCCTGGGAAGGCCAACGTGGTGGCTGATGCGTTGAGCCGGAAGTCTGGAGGATCCTTAGCAGTATTGTTAACACAGCAATCAGAGTTGTTAAGGGAGATGGAAAGAATGCAACTTGAAATTCACATAAGAGGGCCCCGGGATGGAGTGAACCAGATAAATCAAATTAGTATTGGTTTCGATCTCTATGAAGAAATCAAGGAAGCTCAAAGGAAAGATGATCAGACAGCTAAAAATTTTGAGAAAGTGCAAAGAGGTGAAACTCAAGAATTTATCATTTCCAGGGAATTGCTGAGGAAGGGAAGCCGAATAGTTATACCGCCAGATTTTAAGCTCAAGGAGCGAATTTTAACTGAAGCCCATTGCACTCCTTACACCGCACATCCTGGAACAACCAAGATGTATCAGGATTTGCAGGCAAACTTTTGATGGGAAGGAATGAAGAAGGACATAGCAAATTTTGTACAGAGATGTTTGATATGCCAACAAGTTAAGGCTGAACATAAGAAGCCTCCTGGACTCCTCATGCCCTTACAAATCCCTGAATGGAAGTGGAGTAACATTACTATGGATTTTATGACAGGACTCCCTAGATCCCCTCAAGGATATGATGCCATCTGGGTGATAGTCGATCGACTTACAAAGTCCGCTCATTTCCTGCCCATCCGAATAAACTATTCGATGGATAGATTAGCCCAGATCTACCTCCGAGAGATAATCCGGATTCATGGAGTTCCTGAGACGATTGTGTCATATCGTGACCCTCGGTTTCAGTCAAGGCTATGGATCAGTCTATCCCAAGCGCTGGGCACCAAGTTACACCCAAGTACAGCTGCTCATCCGCAAACCGACGGACAATCAGAAAGAACTATACAAATATTGGAAGACATGCTGAGAGCATGCGTGTTGGATTTCGGGGGAAATTGGGAGAGATACCTATCATTAGTGGAATTTGCATATAACAATAGTTATCAATCTACTATTGGAATGCCACCATTCGAAGCCTTGTACGGTAGGAAGTGTAGATCTCCGATTTGTTGGGAAGAAAGTGGTGACCGAACATTATTCGGAGCCGATATAGTGGTAGATACAACAGAGAAGATCCGGATGATAAGGGAGAGAATGAAAGCGGCCCAGAGTAGACAGAAGACATATGCGGATCGGCGCCGAAGACCTTTGGAGTTTTCAGAAGGCGACAAAGTTTTCTTGAAGGTATCACCAATAAAAGGAATGGTACGGGGTGGCAAACGGAATAAGTTAGACCCCCGGTATATTGGACCCTTTGAAATACTGGAAAGAATTGGACCTCTGGCGTATCGGTTAGCCTTACCACCAGAGATTGAGAAAATACATGACGTATTTCATGTGTCCCAATTAAAGAAGTATGTGCCAGATCCGAGCCATGTTCTTAAATACTCCCCACTGCAGCTCCAAGAAGACTTGTCATATACTGTGGAGCCGGTGCAAATCCTAGATAGAAAAGTGAAGCAACTGCGAAACAAAGCAATCCCTTTAGTGAAGGTTTGTGGAGAAGTAAAGAGATTGAAGAAGCTACCTGGGAATCAGAAGAAGAGATGATACAGAACTACCCACAACTTTTCCAAAGTACGTCAGGCTTCGGGGACGAAGCTCTCTTTTAGGAGGGGAGAAATGTAACAACCAAAATTTTATTTTATCTAAATCCTCCTCATCTTAAATATTAAGAATTTTGGTTAAGGCATTATATAGAAGTAGTCACCCTCCATAATTCTTTGTCAACAAATGGAACTTAATTAATAGACCCACTTCCCTTTTCAAAGTTTTTATTAACTATTTGATTGTGGTGACTATAAATGGTTAGCATGAAGGCTTATGTACATGTATTTTGGGCAAATTTATGACTTAAGCATTGGTAAAAGAAAATGTCAACATAATCCTTCATATCCCCTTAATCACCAAGCTTATCCTAATACTTTTTAGTGGTAAGTATACATTAGGGGGAAAATTAAAGGCTAAGGTCTCTTGAGATTTGGGTTTCCATGTGGCACCTTGAGAGGGGTCTTGGCCAAGTGGCATCATGAGAGAACCCCACCTAGTTACTTGCAATTCCAAGGAGTTGACTACCAAGCTTGCCTCTTCATCTTCCTCTCCCAAAATACTGCAGATTTCCTCTCCCAAATTCTGCAAATTTTTCCCTCTCATTGTGAAGAACTTGAAACCCTAAATCCTCCATTTCATCTCCTCTCTAGAATTGGAAGGTATACCCTCTCTAGCCCTAAATCCTAGCCTCTCTCAACTCTGGGTCAAGATTTCACGAGAAGGGAGGAAGAAACACGCGCGCGTAGCAGCAGAGCCGCAGCAGCACACGCGAGCTGCTGCTGCTTTGCCGCGGAACCGCGACATAGAAGTGGAATCCGCGGCAGATCAGGGAGGGGAAGTCCGGATCTTTGGGGGGGAGATTCCTGGTTAGCTGGGGAGAGATCTTGCACTGCCAAACAGAACCTTCCTAAAGCCTAATTCTCTGTTTCAGAGTTATAAACTATAGTGAGTAAATCTAACTCTTAGGGATATATTTTCTATCAAGATTGAAAATCAGAATTTTTCTATTGTATGGGTGACCCATAAGTGTGCTAATTATTGTTATATTGCTGTTTTAATTGTGGTTGTCCTCAATTAAATGAAATTTATGAGTATCACCTAGTTGTGGTGTTTCTATATTTGGTTGTGATGAGATACATGGGTAATGTACATGCCCTAGCTTAATAATCATGCTTAAATGGGAGGGTTTAGCATCTTAATTCGCTGTTTGGTGATTAACTTTAGGTTAATTGAAATGCATGTGGGATATAAATGTTTTAGATTACTAATTCAACTTAAATGAGGTGAGTTAGCATTTTTAATTCGCTGTTTTGATAGTTATATTGGGTTAAATGAGATCTAATGAATATTACATAATAGTTGTGCCTCTATATCATATGGATGTGTAATGCATGTGTAGCATACATGCTCTAGCATACAAATTTCGCCTAAATGAACCAATTTAACACTTTAATTCGCTGTTTTTCTTGACCAATATCATGATAACCAATTTGTGTGTGCATAGCATAATCTTAGCTCTTCATAAATAGAATGGTATGATGCTTTATGTGAGGTATAGGATTTGTATTAGTAGCACTCCATAAATACCGATCGTTGAACTAGAATCATACTTCATGTTCACCAAAGTGCACGGGGGGAAGACCCCTCCTTACAATATGGCATTGTGTTAAGTATTGGCAAATATATGGGGTTAAGGCATATATTCATGCAAGTAAATGTGGCGTGTTATGATGTTACTATGATATTGGGTAACCCCCAAGCATATGTCTTCTGTTATATTGTTACACATCATTTTTGGGCATGACGTGTAAGTAGTTCAATAGTGCTTGTTATGCATATTATAACTTAAACTTGCATGATGCATTGTATATAAGGAGGAAGGGGCCGTGCGGGAGCCGGTAGGAGGGGGGAAGACGGGGATTTGACATATACTTATGAATATATTTATAAAAGGAGGAAGGGGTCGTGCGGGAGCCGGTAGGAGGGGGGAAGACGGGGAAATATATATGTTTTATATGAATTATCTTTATATAAGGAGGAAGCGGCCGTGCAGGAGCCGGTAGGAGGTGGAAGACGGGGGGATTGCATTTAAATTGAATGGCATGTAAAAGTGAACTGTCAAGTTGCATTCATAATTGATAATTCTTGTGCTAAACTAAAAGGTCACTTTATGTGTATAACGAGCTGAGTTGATGTGAGTGGACTCATCCACGAAAATTTCATGCATACTCATACAAGTATATCTTTTGTATCATGGTATAGTTAAATGCGACTTATGATAGTGGAGTCATGTAGACCACATATGTATGGAACTTGGAACAAGTAAGGTAGCTTCAATAAATTGTTGTTTATGGGACTTATTGTAATTTACCCCTCTTAAACTGTTATTTTACGAAATTATTATATAAATACCCTATGACATGGTTTACTCATTGAGCTGTCGAGCTCATTTTATTTTCTTCCCATCTTTTCAGGTTTGGATAAGGGTAAGGGACCCCTCTAAATGGAAAGGTTAAGCTAAGGATGGCATTATATGTTATGGTATCATTTTGGTTTTGTCTTGTTATCTTAATGTGTATGTATGGACTCTATTGAAGTCCTTATGGAAAACATGTTAGACTGTACTCGAGCTACATTTTGTCTTTATAGTATTTAAGACCTTGGTCTTGTATGTTACAATATTCCGGATTATGAATTCCTTGTATATGTATGTTCTTGAACTGAGAATGATGGCCATGTGTGGAGATGCTATTTTGTTGAGAAGTTAACTCTTATAATGTTAGATGAAAAGATTATGCTTGCAATGGAGGAAATCAAGTTATGATATATGTTTGTGGTTGAGGTTTGGTGTATTGTGTCATGATAAGTAGGCCGGGTGTGCCGAAATTCTTGGTGAAAATAAGTAGGCCTTGGAGCCGAAATCTGGATTATTGTAAGTGAGAAATGAAGGAAATATAAAGGATGATGCTGCCAAAATTTTCTTAATTTAAGGATAATGGAGATAAATGGTGTTGTAGGCCTAACCTTGTTTATTAGAAACTGGGGCCGTTACAGTGGAAATCCTTCGTGTGTCGAAGGCGGGAATGTAGAGCAAGTGTGCTCGAACCTCGAAATAAATCCCTTGTGTTTGCGATTGCTCACTCTCTCTCTATCTCCTTGTGTTTATATCTTGCATACTCATATTGTGCTTATTGATATATGCTTGGGGATTGTTTGCTAACACTAGTTTTCAACCAAGAGAGCCAACGCGGCACCTCAACCCATATCTAGGGGAATCTTGAGGAGTTAGTCCAGAGCCCTTCACGGAGAATTCGGCTACACTCTTGTGTTAACTTGGTGTTTAGTGTAATAAGTTTTGATTTGGTCATAATAGTTTTTAATTCTGCATTTAGCGACCATTAGATTAGCCATCACCTATTCACCCCCCCTCTAGGTGATTTACAATTGGTATCAGAGCCAAGTGCTCTTGATTTGGGTCTTACAATATAGAGTTAAAGATCCTCATTTTTAGGCTAATCACATATTTTGTACACACACCATGGACTTCATGTCACCACCCACTTTTGACATTCTTAACATCCAAATTTGGAAGGTTAAGATGTCTTTGTACCTCAAGGCCCTAAGCATTCATGTTTATTTTGCCACTACTAGAGATGATTATTGTTTAAATGGCAAAAATATTGAGGCTAATGCAAAAGCCCTTCATGCTCTAAAGTCTACCCTAAATGATGATTATTTATTTAGGGTTTCTAACATTGATTCGGCTTTTGTAGCATGGAACATCATCACCTCCCTCGGCGAAAAAGATCTATATTATGCGGGGAGCGATCGATATTGGAAGCGACACCTCCAACATGTGCTACATGGTCCAAGGGGATAACCCCCTTGAGGTAACTATCGAATCCGAGGTAGATGAAGATAATAACATGTCATATGATGAGCTTACTTCATTTTGTCAATTACTTCTTGAGAAATATGACATGGTTAAGAAAAAAAATAAAAATTTGAAAAAGAGTTTTGATTGCATGCAAAAAGAAATTGATTCTTTTAAAAATAAGATTGCATGTTTTGAAAAAGAAAATGAATCTTTGAAAAATGAAAATGTTTCCTTGTTTTCCAAATTGAGTGATCTTTGTGAAGGAAACACTATTTTGAAAACTAAAATTGCTTTGGTGGAAAAACAAAAGGAAATTGTTTTTCAAGAAAATTCATGTTTGAAAAGAAAAATGTTTGAAAAAGAAAAAGTTAAAGTTTCTAAAAAGAAGAAAAAAGATTCTATATCTCACCATGCTTTACATGCCACCATTGATGATAGTGAGATTAAATTTTTGAAAAATAAAATGGATTGTTTGAGCTCAACTTTGAGCAATTGTGCTTTTGATCATTCTAGGTTGGAGTCTATGTTTTCAAAGAAACAAACTCCACACATTCATGCACATCATCATCATGCATATGCTTATGTTGCACGTCATGATCACACTCACACACATAAGCATCCTAAGGTGTACAAATATACACATTGTGGCCGCAAAGGCCATTTAGCAAAGTTTTGTTTTAATAAAATATATCATGTAAATTTTGCTAACAAAAATGTTTGGGTTCCTTACAAAGCTAACCCTCAAGGACCCAAAAGAAAATGGGTACCAAAGTCCCCACCTTTTGTTTTTGATGTAGGTGAGGGCTCTCACAAGCCGTGAGAGATTTGGTGCCTTGGTGGTGGTTGCACATGGACTAGATAGACATACTTTTGATGCACTGCTATCAAGGAGTTTTGGTGGGACGACCACCATGTTTGGACATTTGGAGTAGTTCCTTGGTTTGGTAACTATTTCTAAACTCCTAGTTTATTTACATGCTTTTCATTTGATAATATCATTTAGCATGTTCATGTTTTAATTATTTTTGTGCTTCATGTGGTAAATACTAGTTTAAATGTAGTTTTTATCAAACTTCAATTTATATATGTACAAATAGTGAACAACAAATTGATTTATATATGTTTGCACTTCATGATCATTTGTACTCACTTTATGCACATGTATAGGCTAGTTTTGATGATTCTTTCATTTATACTTGTTTTGCCTATTTTCATGTTTTTACTTCATGTATATGTATTTTTTTTCAAATCTAATAATATACATGTATGTCTCTTGAGTCTCTTGCCTTAATGCAAATATCATTAATAGACACTTTTATGTTTGGGATATGTATGTATATTGTTAAAATTGGATAAATCATACATATACCTTGAAGCTTGTTTTAAAAATGAAAAATGAATTTTCATGATTTGTTTGATAAAATGATATTTGTTTCGAGCTTTATTGATTATTTTCATGAAAGATGCTAAACATATGATTCTTGTACACTCAAACTTTATTTGTTTATTCATGACTTTGTTTCATGATTCTTTTTGAGCTTTATCGATTTGAGTGGCAACTCTTGTGTATTTGGTATGATTCATGAAAAACATATGATTTGATTTCATGTTTTGAAGGATCTTTAACTAGTTTTTCAAAAATTATCTTTAACTAGTTAATTATTCTTCATTTGGTAGTGATTTTCAATGCTATACTATTTTCAAATCTATTTTTGAAAACCCCTACCTTTATGGGCGGATGGCTGGGCGATTATGCCTTGTAAGCTTCATTGAAAATCTTTTATCTTGAGCATATAAAGGGTGGTAGGTTATGAGCTATATACATGATTTACATTGTTATTTTCAATTGGTATCTCAATTGATATTTTTGTATATACTCATATTTTGTTTCTTATATATGTATGCTTCATAATTTTCATAATATCAATTGCTATTGGTATTCTCTTTTCATACATATATATGATTTTCATGTGCTTGATTTACAATTGATTCACATTTTTAAAAGCACAAAGTTTATGATGAAAAATAAAAATATTTGATCATTATGTTTACAATTGGTTTCAATATGTTTCAACTTCATATTTGTTAAATTTCAATTGGTATCAATATGATTTACAATAATGATTATTTACAATTTGGTATCTTAAAATTTGATTGTTTTACAAGAGCTCTGATACCTTTAAAATTTTGTTTAAGAAAATTAAAAATTTTGATTTGTATTTCCTATATGCAAGGAGAGCTTAACATCTCTTCTACATATAAATTCATGTTGAGTATATCTTATATTGAGGAGCTTGACAACTCTTCTTTATGTGATACACGTGTGTAGGGAGAGCTTCACATCTCCTCTTATGGATTACATAATATGCGTTATGTGAATTAGGGCTTGTATCCCTCTTTTGAAAAACACCTAGAGTGGGGTGAATAGGTGTAAGTGCTAATCTAGTGAACTAAATGCGCTAAATGCGGAAGCTAATGCAAATTATTGCAAACACACTTAGTACAATCAACAAGTGTAGCCGAATTCCCCGTGAAGGGCTCTGAACTAACTCCTCTTGATTCCCCTTGAATGGGTTGAGGTGCTATGTGAAGCTCTTGTTGATTAAGTACAAGTGAGGCACACACAAACAACCAAGCATATACAAGATATAGCAATATGAAATATGCAAGGCACAACACAAATGCAAGGAAGTATGATATGAATGATGAATGATGTTTTGTACAAAATAAATGAGAGAGAGAGAGTTAGAGAGACAAGTGGATCAAACGCAAACACAATGATATGTTTCGAGGTTCGAGCACCTTGCTCTACATCCCCGCCTACACCAACGTGTAGGATTTCCAATCCACTATAACGTGCACCGAGGACTCCCACCGAGGGAACCTTCACCGAGAAGGATTTGTAAAACATGGGAGTACCGAACTCCTCTCTCAAACAACCACCTCACAACCGAGGTGTGTACGGGCTAGAGAGTCCAAGGAGTTCAAGTGTGAACTCGGTTTGTAGGTGTTGCGGCACCGAGGAGTGATCCATTGAGATCAAGCATAGTGGAAATCCTTCGTGTGTCGAAGGCGGGCATGTAGAGCAAGTGTGCTCGAACCTCGAAACAAATCCCTTGTGTTTGCGATTGCTCACTTTCTCTCTCTCTCTCTCTCTCTCTCTATCTCCTTGTGTTTATATCTTGCATACTCATATTGTGCTTATTGATATATGCTTGGGGATTGTTTGCTAACACTAGTTTTCAACCAAGAGAGCCAACGCGGCACCTCAACCCATATCTAGGGGAATCTTGAGGAGTTAGTCCAGAGCCCTTCACGGGGAATTCGGCTACACTCTTGTGTTAAACTTGGTGTTTAGTGTAATAAGTTTTGATTTGGTCATAATAGTTTTTAATTCCGCATTTAGTGACCATAGATTAGCCATCACCTATTCACCCCCCTCTAGGTGATTTACAAATCTATCTCTCTTATTAGGGTTAGGAAATTCTCTTCTTCTATTTAGATTAGGATTGGCGAACCTCCTTCCCTTTTCATAGACCATACATTCATCTTCATAATCATCTTCAAAATCATTATTGATAGATGGGATTACGCAACTCCTCTTCGTAGAAAAATTCATTAAATTAAGAATGTTGTAGAGGATACCTTGGTGGTGGATGATGTGGTGGTAGTTGATGTGGTGGAGGTTGTTGTGGTGGAAATTGATTCAACTGACGATCATATCCATGTCGGTAGATATCATTGACTATCTTCGATCATCAAATTCAGAGACAACTTTTAGATCTCTTTGACCATAAGATTTAACGTTGACTTGACAACACTGACCTTCCTTTTAGCAGTGTCCATCCTTATGGAAAGGCCTTACAGTTCATTGTAGTCTCCTGCCATCGTCGGCAAGTTGCCGAAGCTCTGATACCACGTAACGCAGACAAGGAAGCGAAGATACCGGCTAGATCTCGTTCTAGCGCCAACAAATCCTGAAGAAGCCTGAAGGTAGGGATAATACTCTAAATCACGAGCAAAACAACTCGAAGAACGAGCTGATCCTCTAAGAACCGTTCTCATGGATTTCTGTGAGAACTTTCACGTGACTCGTTAGATCTAATAGATCAATCATATAAAGCCAGATCTCTATAATATCCGACGGTACATATAAAAGTTCTCACAGAAATACATGAGAACGGTTCTTAGGGGATCAACTCACTATATATATATATATATATATATATATATATATATATATATATATATATATATATATATATATATATATATATAGAGAGAGAGAGAGAGAGAGTGACTTGTGTCATTTCAAAAGGATTCGAGGCTGAATCCTTCCCACTCAAATACCAATATCCGACATTAAAATACAAGATTCACTCCATTGAAGTTTATCTATATTATTTCAAGTATCTATAAACAAAAATCAAGTTTTTTGAATATTTTTTGCCCATATATCAAGTAGGGAAAAAACGAACAGTCTAAATAGTGAGTTGTACAGTACATGGCTGAACTTGTTGGTTTATAGATACTTGAAATAGTATACTTGAAATAAAAGAGGTGTGCGTAACTTAACTTAGTTAAACTTAGGTGTATTGTAACTCTACCCCCCCCCCCCCCCCACACACACACAGATATATATATAGAGTAGTCTTCGTGTGAGAAACTTTCTCACACGAAGACCGTGAGAAAACTATATTGGAGCTTTTATGTGGATGATCCGAACCGTTCATCTTGATCTATATACTTTATTTAGACGATCAATAAAAATCACGCGAATCCGAGCCTTTTTACCCATACAACAAGTGGTTACAAAACATATGTTATATCACCGTAGAATAAAGATGTCACTTGATGCATCGGTAAAAAAAGTTGGAATCGCGTGATTTTTTATTGGTAGTCTAATTAGAATATGTAGATCAAGATGAACGGTTCGGATCATCCATATAATCTCTCTTATATGGTTTTCTCATGAAGCTTATTATGAGAAAGTTTCTCATTTAAAAATTTTCACACACACACACACACACACTATATATATATATATATATATATATATATATATATATATATATATATATATATATATATATATATATGGTAAGGTTAGAATACACCTAGGTGTAAATAAGTGAAGTTACACACACGTCTTTCCATCACACAAAAATTTTACTTGATGAGATACAAACAAAATGCGAGTGGTAACTTAACTTAATTACATCTATGGGCGTGTTTGGTTGCAAGGAAGTGGGCGGAAGTAAAAAAATAGGGAAGTATAATTGCTCACTTCCTTATCTATCCAAACACCGGAAAAGGAAAATAAGAAAACCCCTTTTCTTTTTTTCTTTTCTCTTTTACACAACCATTTTCTCACTTTCATAGTGTTACAGTTAATTTTGTGGTCATGTAAGTCTCATTTGTAATAAGTTGTAGTATAAAACAATTAATTTTTTGGTCATGTAAATCTCACTTGCATTCTAATTACAGTCTATTTTTTATTTTACTTATTTAATTTTTATTTTAATATTATTTTGCGGTCAACTTTATGGGGAGCTTTTCCACTTCTACTTCCACGTTACGATTCAAACACCGGAAAAGATATAATATTTTTCAAACCACACTTTCTAACAACATTTAAATACCGAAAAACTTACTAACCAATTTCAAATTTTAAAGTGAGCTATTACCATTTTCTCACTTTCACTCTTAACCAAACATGTCTTATGTGTATTGAAACGCTACTCTGTGTGTGAAGAATAAGATTGATTTTTCTACTAATATTTCTCATATATTACCTAATATCCATTGTTCTCGTATATTTTTTTTATTGTTATTTTGCATCATGTCACTCAACGTGAGCTTAGCATTGGAATTAGGAAATTGCAGTGAATGCAGAGGACAAGGGATAAGATTGACAGGCTGGGATCCACGTTAGCCCCATTCAAGAGCCACAGTGGCATGCATGCAGTGCGAATCCATGACAGGGATGGGCCCCACAATCCCGCACCCGCACCCGCACCCCCACCCACCATGTGCTGCGCTGTCGCCCCCGAGTCCCGCCCAAAACACTCCTTTTTTTTAGGACCACAACAAAACAATCCCTCGCCAGCTTCCACTAAATAATAATAACAACACGCAGAAGCGCTGGATTTTTCCCCTTTTCATTTTCTCATTTCTAGAGAGAGAAAAACACCAACAAAGAGGTTTTTGGGAGAGAAGGCGAGGGATCCAAAGAAGTAATTAAGAAAACCCCTCCCCTGGCTCTGGCCTGTTCTCTGTGGGCACCTCTCATGTGACGACCTCGATGGAGGGAGATGGAGAAATCCATGCGTGAATCTTGAGAAAGAACCCGACTTTTCTTTTTCTCTGGGTGCTTTCCTCATCTGGGTCTCTTTCTTCTTAATTGAGAAGATAAGCTCCTCTCTCTCTCTCTCTCTCTCTCTCTCTCGAGTGGGACCTTTTATTTCTTTTTGTTTCAGTGTGGGATTAATTTTTGTCGGGGAAAAGGGAAGGAAGGATTCATTGAATCGATGGGGGAATTGTTTAATTAATTTTAGTGTGATGGGGTCGCTTTTGTTGTTAATTAGAGAGGAGGAGTTGGGTATGGTCTCTCTCTCTTTCTCTTGGCTTTGGTAGTTACCCTGTTGAGAATTTTTTGCCATTTGGAATGCAATTTTTAGACGGCAATTTGGTTCTTATTCTTTGAAATTAGCTCCTTTCTTTCCAATCAGAACAGCCTTTTACTGCTGGGTTTTGTTTTTTGAGTTGTTCCTCCTGTAAATTGAGGGAGTACTGTATCTTGATTCTCTTGGGAAAGTTCTAGAGAAGTGGAAGGACTGCTGAGGTTTAGTTCAAGAAATCCCCCTTTTGTGATGTGTGGGTTTCTCTTTGTAATTCTTTTGGTGATCTTTTCTTCGCTCAATTTGGCTTCTGGGGGATCTTCTTCCATCTGGGTATCTTGAATTTTGTGAAAAAATGGGACCTTTATTGGAATCAGTTGATGGAGTTGTTGAAGAGATCATGAACCTCCATCGGTCTCTGCCGCCAAGGCCGAGTGTCGACGAGGTTGAAGCAGCCATGGCCGTGGTTCGGAACGTTGAGAAAGAGGAAGAATTGAGAATTGAGTCCATCTCGAAGCAGAGGAAGGGTTTTGAGATCCCCGAAGAGCTCTTCTTTGTTCTCCAGGAGATGCAGAAGAATTTGGTGTTCTTTCAGGGCAAAGAGCAGAAGAGAGAGGCCTTGAAGTTGCTTGATCTTGAGAACGTCCATTCCATGTTTGATGAATTAATTCAGAGGGCATCAAGATGTGTTCCTTCGAGCTCGAACGGTTCAGTTCCCTCGATCCCTTCAAGCACTGCAAGCGTTTCTTCTGTCAGTGCAAACACTGGATTTGGTCCTTCGGCCAGCGCTTACTATGAGAAGAAGGAGATTGGAAGGAGCAGCGAGCGAATCAGTAGAGATGATAGTTATGTAAAGAAAGCAAAGCCACAATGTATTTAGATGGAGGTGGTGCTGACATGAGTATAAAGTCTAGAGGGTTGTTCTTGAATTCTACAATTACTCCTGCAACAACCTCTGGTAAGTTCAGTTTCAAAGTATATGAGTTCATTTGTGTTTCTTTCCAATAATTAAGCTGATCCAATTTTGTAAAATTGTGGTTATTTGCTTTGCTTCATTTAGGATCTAGCTTATTTTAAAAAATCCCATGAAAGTACATTGAAGACTAATGCTTTTACCATAAATCTTAAAGGAGTGACTGTTTTCAAGGTGTTCTCCTTTTCCTGCTTGACAGTGGAAACTCAATGGCTTCATTTATATGAACAGAAAATAGTGCACTAATATTGTTTTGAAATGCATATTTTAACTAGATAAAATGCCATATTCCATTTTCTTTAATTTTTCTTATGAGCCATACAATGCACATATATATATTTTAGAAGCGTATCTTTTAGCTAGATGAGAAATCATTTTTCCTGACATTTCCATATGAACTAAACAAAGGAAAAATCAGTTTTCCTGCGAATATAGTAGTTTCCAGTGCCTTTATAGAGCGGTATTATTAGACTATAATCTAAATTCATTTCTTGATTCTTTATCTTTCCAATTCTCACAGGAAGAACTAACCGATTGGTTCTTTCTTATGAAGCATTTGCAGGAGAAGACAGTGAGAAACTAAGTCTTATAAGACTTGCTGCCTTAATTGAAGTCTCTTCAAGAAAGGCACTCGGGATTTGAACCTTCAGAACAAGCTTATGGATCAAATTGATTGGTTACCAGATTCCATTGGAAAGCTTTCCAGTCTGATCTCACTCGATCTCTCAGAAAACAGGATAGTTGTCTTGCCAACCACCATCAGCAATCTAACCTCTTTAACGAAACTGGACCTTCACTCAAATCGCATTGCAGAACTTCCTGATTCGATCGGTGATCTCTTTAGCCTGTTACATCTGGACTTGAGGGCGAATCAATTGTCATCCTTACCATCCACATTTGGTCGGTTAATGCGAGTAGAGGAGCTTGACCTGAGTTCAAACCGGTTCTCCTCACTACCAGATACAATTGGAAATCTAATCAGCTTGAAGAAATTAAACTTGGAAACAAATGATATTGAAGAACTACCATATACCATTGGCAATTGTACTAAACTAGTTGAGCTACGGGTAGATTATAATCGCCTGAAAGGTCTTCCGGAGGCTGTAGGGAAACTAGAGTCCTTGGAGATTTTATCTGTTCGCTACAACAATATCAAAGGACTTCCGACCACAATGTCATCGCTGTCAAAATTGAGGGAGGTTGATGTGAGCTTTAATGAGCTTGAATCAGTTCCAGAGAGCTTATGCCTTGCTACCACGCTTGTAAAGCTGAACATTGGAAACAATTTTGCTAACCTACTCTCACTTCCACGGTCTATTGGTAATCTTGAGATGCTAGAAGAGTTGGATATGAGCAATAACCAGATAAGGGTCCTGCCAGACTCTTTTGGTATGCTGTCTAAGCTCCGTATACTTCGCGCTGAAGAGAACCCTTTAGAAGTACCACCAAGGCATATCGCTGAAATGGGAGCACAGGTAATCTTTCTGCTGTCATAATCTCTTCTTTAAGCCATCTTTGGTAGAATATAAGCCATGGGAAAGGAGAAGACTGCATACTTGTCTGTCATTTAGATTTTTTTAGAGTAAGCCAAAAAAAAAAAAGTTCAGTGATCTTAAATAAAATATATCTTGAATTGTTTCCCCTTTAATTTTCTCTTACTTTCCCTTCTCTTCGCAGTCAAAAGGGGAAGTCAATCCTTGACCTACTTTCCTCAAAATTCCCTTTCCCTGGAACTAAATACAACCTTAGAATTCCTCTTTATTTGTTTGGTTGGTTTCCAGGATGTTGTACAGTACATGGCTGAACTTGTTGCAAAGAAGGATGATGTTAAGACTTCGTCAGCAAAGAGCAAGAAGACTTGGTGTCAAACTTGCTTTTTCTCTAGGCCTAACAAAAGGAAGAGTGAAGGATGGGACTGCGTCACCTGATTGCTGAAGCCTAGGTAAGAACATTAAGATAGCATGGGAAATTTATGAATTAAGCCATTACTTATCTAGGACTTTTATTCTCCTTAGATGCTTTCCTAAGTCTTTCATGCAACAAACTTGCAGAGAATGCACCTTTTGTGAAGTTGGTAGAACATGTGATCATGTTGCAAGGGCTTTTCTCTGGATTCATGACGAAAATCTCCAATATGTGGTTCTTATCTTTGCAAGCAAGTCGTCCTTTCCTGCTAATTAGCTCTATTGTTTTACTTGTATTTCTCCTCTCTTGAACTTAAATGAGTTGTACCATCAGCATCCTGCGGCATATTCGAAAATTGTTTTTATACCTTTCATTCTTTACACTGTCTTGTAGCTAAGCTTCTTTTGTAACATAGTGTATATGAACTTCTCAAGCAATAACGAACTAGAGTTACGTGTTTTCCGTTGAAAACATACTCATGTTTCCCTTTACAGTGTGCATTTCAACTTCTTGTGTCTTATGTGTTTGATCGGAAGACTTTCAATTGCAAAGTTGATGAAAGATTACAACAGAACAATTCCGATTACAAAAGAGAGGAACATTTGAGTGGATCTTTCTTTATTTAAAGCCGGGTTCTTTGTGTAGCGGTGGAGGGTGGATTTTGTTCTCCGTTGATGAATCGAATCAGAAGTTTTCTTTTTTGGATCTTCTTCTTGTTGCTCTCAAAGAGATGAAAATGAAGTTTACTTGAACGCAGCAAGTTTTGAGTTCTTCCTCTTGAAGGATCTCTCTCCCTCTCTCCTCACTTCTTTTGATGTCTTGAAGCTATGAAAGCCACGAATCTGATCCAAGAAAATAAGTAGGTGGATGTGTTTTCTCTTCTCCTTTTCTGGCTATTTGGAAGCTAAAGATGTCCATCCAACCGAACCCTTTCTTCATAGCTTTTCTAGCTATTTATAGGGATACTCAGGGGTAGAATTGTCCCTTACAAATTTTTCATAATGGGGATTAACTTTCACTTTACGTGAGTGTAAATTGACCCAGTAATGAGATTCAGTTACAAAAGAACGCGAGTCTCGCAATGGACACAATCCTCGTTCTGTTATTAGACGCGGAGTTTACAGGCTCGCGTCTATGTTGAAACACGGAGCTCACAAGATCATGTTAAAGTTAGAACGCGAAGCTGCTCAGGCTCGCATTTTGATGATGAACGCGATTGTCGCGTTTAGTGTTGAATGCGACATTCGCATCTCCTGCTTGATGAAGTCTACGTTTTAGTTGAAACACCATTCTTACATCTGGCTGGAGACCCGCGTCTAGATTGGGGCATGCCCCTGCACCGGTGTGAGGTCCGCGTTCATGTGGTTTGTCTTCATTGATTTTTGAACAGCTTACATTATGTACGAAACACTATTCCAGATTTGATCACAATGTGGATTTACTGAATCCTGGTAATTTTTAGAAGGATGCTGATGACCAAGTGTAAAGATTATTTCCAGAAATGAGGACACATTTATAGGTTTTTTAAGTACTTCTGTTTGGATATGGCTTTGTTGTCCAAATAACTGTCAATCAGAAATGTTTACTGAAGAGTTCTACATACCTTTTGAGTCAGTTGATTGAAAATGTTGTTTGAATGATAGCTTCTTGTTCTATTTGAAGGTTATGTTTTTTTATAATTATAATAGCAAATTTCTCCACTGACTAATGCTATATTTCCTAGGTGCATAAGTTGGCTCAGATTTTACAGGAATTGCAGACAAACAAATTGCTACAGCAAGAATCTTTGCTGCTGACACTGCTTATCGACTACTGAGTACCAGATTTGGTATTTATAAACGAGTTCATATGTTGTTTCTTATTTTAGAGAGAAAGTTGTCAGAAAGGAGCTTGGATTTGGAGTTCCAAAGCCTGATGTTTAAATTTCTATAATATTTGTGTATAAATGTGTCAAGCAATTTCTACCGAAAACATGGCCAAGAGCAAATTCATAAATAAGCCTAAACAGGTCTCTGTACAGACCCTAATATTGATAATGCATTTTAGACATGTAATAATGCATAAATACATATGTTTATGTTATATATAAATTCATTGATGCACAGTTTGATAGTAGAACCCAAGTAGAAGAAAATGTCACCATTACTTGGAAGGGTCTGTGCTGGATTAATGCTATGTTGTTAGGGCATAAAAAGTTGAACATTTAGACTTTCATGGCTTACACCTGAAGATAGTTTACCACAGTATGTATATTTACATGCAGACTATGTGTGCAATGCATCTAATGATAACAAAAAAAATAATACAGTGTTCAACAGGCCACATGCATGTCATATGGTACATGTTCAACTAGATATGCCCACAAGCCTGTTATAAAGTAGATTTAGTCCCTACCTGTTTTGGATTGTGGAAACATTAAATTTATGTTGATAAGGGAAACCGACATGTCCGATGTATGTCGGGCAAGTTGCACCGTGTGGTGTCCCCGTTTACGCACTGAAAAATTTCGTAGAAAGTTGTATCTAGGTAAAATTTCATGAAACAACAAAAAGCATGGTGAACAAATCGACGGTTCACATCATGGTCTAACCTCAAGCTTAGGAAGCATCTAGATACTTTGAAAATCCTGGTTTTCATGTATCTAATCAAACCAATGGAACATAAATGTTTGGAATTCATATTATGTAAGGAGACATTGGTTTTGCTGATTCGAACTGAAGGGTGATATAGAAGCCGGTCTATTATTTTCAACATTATATGCATAGTCAGCACATTCGTCATAGTTGAGCTTTGGAAAATATCTCGTTGTCTATGAGTCAAAATCACAATGCTGACTTTTCTAATTATATAGTATAGAAGTTTTATCCAATGGAGATGGCACCTGTACGTTGTTTATGAAATCTGGTTCTTTTTGGTTGCTAGTTGATGGTTGTAATAAGATAAAACAACTTATCTAGGGAAGATCAACCGATGCTGGACTCACAATTCTTACCCCAAAAATTGCTGTTTTGGGGGGGGTGTTTTGGGTGGGGTGGTCCTGCTAAAACAGAAATCAATGAACATAATGATTAAGCTTCTGGCTGGTTTAGCTCGTTAACCAGGATGAGCGACAATGGAATCAAGTGGTAATAATGGAAGTGCAGAGCGAGAACGTGATGCTCATTGCAGAAGATGATAAGAGATATGTAGGAGGCTGGATATGGAAACCAACATTCACCAATCCTGATTAAAGGAGGGAGGTCTCGAGAGTAAAATAAAACTTGGTTCTGGTGTGACCATGGAGATTCATGGATTTGCAAATGGATATGGAAGCAACATGATGAAGAATGGAGGTTCTTGGTCCCCAGGCTGTGCGTGTTGAGTGAATCAGTCAATGTTGTTTCTTTGAATTTTTCAAAAACTTGGTCCTCAGGATTTTTATGTTGGTTCTTGTTGGTGAGCGTATGGAGACAAACATAACATAGATTTCAACTCAAACATCGGATTTGATTAACTAAAAGAGAGATTATTTCTCCCAGAGGTTATCAGAACTCCAAAATCTGGCTGTAGGAATTATGTTTTACAAGCAATCTACACCTGAAGAGCACACCAATAGCATATCATGTCATAGTATAAAGGTGAATGGCTGTTTTAAACTCGATTTATATAATCCAGATTTCTCTGCATGCAATCTCAAAACTCAAACACCAATAATCATGGTCTTTAAATATGCTGCAATACGTTACGTACTAGTATTTTCTACTCTTTCGAGACTGATAATCTTAATCAACTAAATGCTTCTTGCATCTTCATTAACTTAATATTGCTGTTTTTATACCCAACAATTAATAAGATAGTAATTGAAATATCAAACAGTAAAAATACAGTCTTCATGATGCTAATTTTTACATATTTAACATGATGCGGCATCTGTCGAGGTTGAAAATAAAATAAAAATATCTGCTGTAGCTTAGTTCCTTTCAAAACTACGAGGAAGAAAAATATTTTGTTTTAGAATATCACACCATACTGATCCTCAAATACCAAATACAAGTCATTCTCTGTTCTTAGCAAACAGTTTTTGTTTGCATGCTTAGTTACAGGGTTGAAAATAGTTTAATGCTCTATTTTCAGTACTCATGGTTGGAAAAAGATTACATGTTTCCAGATTAATCTGACTGTAGAGAAACATCCGAGTAGAAATTCAAGTTTGGATTCTCACTTCAGAACTTCTTTATCCCACCCTAACTTTTCTTGCCTTGTGTGTATCGATTTTGCATGCTGTGGTGAACCATGGATACAGACCTTGTTTGTAAATCACCCCAAGCTCATTTATTTTTGGACTATTAGATACAAATACTTGTCTTTGATTTTAACTTTTTTTTTTCTTTTTTGCAATTGCATTAAATGCACTCCTGTATCAAATCATTTGATTGATTAATCAATGAAGGAAAATGTGCAAGGGAGGTAAAATTGAAGGGAAAATGAAGGTAAAGCGGGTATTTTTCCTCCAATTTCCTTGGACAGGATTCATGCCATATTACCATTTGCGTTTTCTTTGAACCCTCTTCTTTTTCTCTTATGAGCCTTCAACTTTCTTTACTCTCCCAAGTCTTCCTCTTCCTCTTGCTTGTACTTTCCAATATTTCTCTACAGAGAACATGGATCTAGATCACATTTTGATGTCTATCGTCAACTGGTAACGGTGGTCAAACGATCACCCTCGACGGTTAGACCCGCTCTCTTCCCTTCACCCCCCAACCCCCCAAACATCTTGATACAATGACTGTACTTATCCCTTCCATGGTACAAGGGCAGGAGAAGAGTCCGTAGGGGCACTCTGAATCCTATTCATGAGTTGACATTTCTCGGTATTTGAGTTTTCGCCAATGGTTGTGAAAATTTTCTGAGTTCGAATCTTTCCGTCCACAAGCAGGAGGGGTGATTTTCAAACAAAATTTATAGGACGCACTAAAAAGGTACATTACACAACGACTCGACCACACAACGCACGAGAGGTTGGTTGTTAGATTTGGCTCAACAAATGTATTCGGTTTGAACTCGCAACCTTTCACGATGAAGATTCAGAAAGTGTCATTTCGTGTGAGCCAGGCTATACCAACCATGGGCGGACCCAGTAGTGGGCTGGGCCGGGCTACAGCCCGGCCCATTTTTATATATATTGGCTTAAATTCATTTTTATTTTTGTTCTTTTTCATATATTGTATTAGACCCCTTTTTATTTTGGTTTTTTTTAGCAATTTATTCCTAGTTCCACTCCTGATTTAGTGGAGAATACTGTTATATTCTTTTGATAAATTCATATAATTTATAAGTATATGCTATAAAAGATTGTAACCCACCCTAAAATTTATTTCTGGTTCCGCCCCTGATAACAACTCATTTTGGTGAAGCAACAGATACAGTTGCTGAACGATCCACAGTCATCTTCTTTCGTTCACGTGTTGTGCTCAGGGGACACATCTTTGGGCAGATGCTATCATCATCATGAATGACTCTGTCAGCCTACTCAATTTCATGGACATGTCCCGTAAGGGTGGCCCGTCGGTTAGGTCCTGAGTTTGCTCCCTAGAGATCACTGTTTCGAACGCCTGATGGAGAGATGTTGATTATAAAAAATAATAATAATAATAATAATAATGGAATCTCATAGTTAACAACTGTCTTATTATTATTTGTCAACGGCTGCCAACTATCTGGTCCCTTTCATGATTTGGTTGCTGCACGTTATTCTCTCTTCCTTTTGCCCTTTCATGATTTTGGATTCATCGAACGGCCCAAGATGGACCAATTCCAGTCCAAAACCGTAATCACTGGACGTGGGCCCATTTGGGCCCACTCAGCCAACCTAATGGCCAACTGTACAACTGATGAGCTGACCAAAATGCCCTCGCGGAAACACCCGTTACAAGGGCATTTTTGTCACCTTTTCTGTGCTAGCCTAATCAAAACCATTAGACATTGGCCTAGAGATTCTCCATTTGCCTACCAAAATCCACAAGGGCTCCTATATATATATATATATATATGCAATGAAATGTAACGTTTAAGATTTAGCTAGGGGAGGAAAGAAGAGTGGTTTTTGGTCATGGGGTTTGCATACCAAAAGCTGCCGGAAAACCACCAAAGGGTTGCGAGAAGCGGTTTTCCGTCCAAGGCGTGGGTGGTGGTGCGACGGGCGGCGGTACGGGTGATCCGACATTACATGGGCCGGCCGCGGAGGCGGCTTGCAACGAGGAAGGGGAGGAAGGCTACGTGGGCCGGGCTGTGGGTGAGGGCGAGGAAGGCCGTGGGCCTCGTTCGGGCCCGAGAGAGGACCGGGAGCTATGACTCGGAGAGTTATGCTAGAAATTTTGATGATGGAGTTTGGAAGGAGGATGAAGAGTTTGGGGTGGGTGGATCATTTGCTTATAGGCTTGGCCATTCTGAGACATAGTTAGCTGCTAATTATTTCTATTTTTTTTTTCTTTTTCTCTCAATTTTCCTTTTCTTTTTGTTTATTTTGTTGGTGAAAGTGTAGAAAAATGGAATCAGAACTTTATTTCCTTTCTTATATATATATATTTTTGGGAAATTTAACATTTTTTGTTTGTGAGTGCATACATGTAGATTGAGGCATAACCTCTAATCACCATTAGATATAAAGATTGATATGTTATGAATTTATGTGTCTAATGAGCAAATGAAAATTGCTTTTAAGTGGGAGATTTGGCATCAAAATAAAATTTGGTTTTGAATTGTGAATAATTAAGTTCATATCACAGCAAACAAACACTACGAAGGAAAAGAAAAAGATGTGAAGTCCACAATATTAGAAACAAAAAAAAATGAGTTTTTCACTAACTTTCAACGCAAACAAACAAGCCCTAAGTGGGCTGAGCCATGAAAAGTTTGATCGAGGTCATTTTCAGAGACTAAATCTGCCCTGCTTGAAAACCAAGGTGAGGGAGGTTGCCTCAAGTCAGTTCAGCCCTATAAAAGTATTAAATCCCTAATCTCAAATAGAACTCGAATCCGAATCCGAATTTGAATTTGAATTTCATCTTTCAAATCCTAATCGAACTTGAATTTTTCTGTGGATACTAAAATATTCTTGCATAAACTGATTTGATTTGAGCATGAGAATTATTTAACTAACTTAAGAATTCATTTTATTTACTTTGATATATTAACACTATTCGAATTTTATTTGAGAATTTTTCATCCTTTAGTCACGATGTATAAAATATAGATTTTGAGTATTTGATTAAAAATTGAGTTGAGAATTACACATCTTCATTTATTTTTAATATTTTTCATGTCTTTAAGCACAACAAAGATCAAACTTCATGGGTAGAATGTGTATATGATCTACATAAGTATTCAATAATTAAGAATGATTAAATAATTAGATTTGACTATTGATTAAGAAGCTTAATTAGATTAGAACATATATTGAATTCGCAACATTTCTATGTCGACTAACAAAATGAATTCAGTACATAAACGTTCGTATTTGATTCATTTAATTTACGAGTAGTGAAAAATATTTGTTTATCTTAACCAGTCATTCGAACGAAATTTGATCGAGTATCTAAACGAATAATTATCTAAATGTTTCATTATCATTATCTTCTCTTTAATGAAATGAGTGAGTTTTTTCCACCTTCTGAGCTAAAAGTAATATTAATTAAATAATCTTAAAGCGAGTTTACTTTGGTTGATTATCAATAATGGGAAATTCGATGCTTAAACTACAACTTTTAAGATGTGAATATGATAACAAGTTCAATGAATTAAAATTCTCACAACTTTTAAAAAATTAAAGTACTTATAAATATTTCACCCAAGACCTTCACAAATCTCACCACCCATGATCCACACCCCAACAACCATGAAATTAATCTAATCACACCACTCTAATTAGCCAGAGACTAAGACACCACACCCAATTTCAGGTGGTGTAAAGTTACACTGGACCCTCTCCCATAAAGCTTAGCATTTGTTAACAAATTAAAGTTCACCAAACCAAAATTTTAATTAATTATGTTAACAACTCATGAGATGAAATGAATGGAACTTCCCACCTCTTGAGAAATTGGCCATTTTTTTTTGGAGGGAGTAAACGGAGAACCTATATGGTCCCCGTGTTTTATTAATAAGATTTTTAGAAAACATCGCTAGAGGTATGAGAAAAATACATGTACCCTCAAGAGCTAAGAAGCTTCAAATGCATGCGCGGGTGGGAGGGATAGAACAAAAATACAGATGTAAAAAGGCTTCAGATTCTCCCTGATACAAAAACATTTCAAGCATGTACCAAAAGTCAGACATAAAACCTGAGTAAGCAAAATCAGTTGTCCGAGATGTCAACCGATCATATGCTATCAGTATCCGTGTGGTGCCCCTTATCCTGTATGTCCTCTGATAGGATGTTAGAGGCCTCGTCCATGTCGGCGTGGTTCAGTACACGTGCTGCCCTTATCAGAGAGGTACCTGTGAGAAGATTCAATCAATCAGAAAGCAAACATGACAAATTTGATGGGATGATCTCACTGAGTCATACCATTAGCGTTAAATTCCATATAACCCTCTCGTGCTTATTAAAAAATAAGTATCACAAAAGACAACCAAAACACTTCCGCAATCAGTTCCACACGCTAAATCCGCAATCCAGAGCCAGTGCTGTGAGAAATTGACCAACTGCCAACAAGATTCCACATTTGGGAAGAAAATTTAATAATAACATGACACAACCACAAAACACGAGAAACTACACACACTTCACACACTTCATGGACCCCACAATCCCCTCTTGCACACATGGCCTGCTTGTTTCACGAGTTTTGGGACGGGAAGTGAGTGTTGTGCGGGCCCCACAGTCAGAAATTAAAATTTGTGTTTGGTTGCCAAAATGCACCACTTTAAAAACTCTAGTGGGCCCTCACATTTTCAGATCCCGAGCTAGCATACCTGCTGGTTTTCACCTAAATTGAAAAACAGGCTGAAAATTTGAGCAAGCGGCCCCAACAAAAAACTTTCTGCTCAAATTGTGGTGCCCGCCTCACTTTTCTACAAAAACTTTTCTCGCTTGGGTTGGCTTCTTTGTGTGAAAGATTGTGATAGTCTTTTGCGTTGTGAACGGTCTCAAAGCTAATGGACAGCTCAGAACGAGAAAGAGAAAAGAAAACACGTTTTATAGTAAAACACACAAAAGCGTTTTTATTTTTTTCTATCTTCTATTCTGAACCGTTCATCAGTTATGATAGACCACTCACAACATGAAAAGCCATCACCTGTCCCTTCACGCGGAGGAGCCGATCCCAACCCGTCCTCAACTCTCTCCCTCTAAAAACCACCACCACCAAAGAACCAAGAAATCAAGAAACAAGTTCTCTCCTCTTATACCTCCTTTTGCTCTATCATCATGGGCTCTTTCATTGAGACCATCCAAAAGAGGAAGCTCCTCCCTGCAGCTCCCTACAGCGACGACCTGCCTGTTTCACAATCAGACACCCTCGTGATCGGGCTGAGGAGGAGGATCTCCTCCTTCTCAGTCAGGATCCAACCCTCGTCCACGGCCTCGTTTGCATGGGCCTTCAGGAAGTCCAAGTCCATGTCGTCCCTCGGGGAGTTCGCGGGCGGCCCGCTGAGACGGTGGTGGGAGTGGAGCTTGGGGTGGATTTTGTCGAGGAAGCCCGCGTCGGCGAAGGATGTTGAGATGAACGAGGAGGAGAGTGCAATGCTGGGGCGCCACCGCAGGGGCAGCCTCAGGCACGTTTTCTGCAAGGCCAAGTCGGAGATCACGAAGAGAGTCCGGTCATCGCAGACGCTGCCGACTACGCAGAGGTTTAGGTATGATTCGTTCAGCTACGCTCAGAATTTTGATGGTGGGAAGGGAGCAGAGGAGTGAGGCAGTGCACAATAATGGGAGAACTAGGGTTTGCTGAAGTTTAATATGTTCATTTTTTTTTTGGTTCATTGAGGTGCATATTGGATCTATACTATTAAGAGAATTGAAGGGAAATTTATGGACAGAAATTTCACAGTTAGCCATGATCATTTAGATCTGTGGTTAGCATGATTGCTCTCCTATGGATATTTTGTCATTTTATTTATTTACCTTTTTTTGTTCATTTTTTTTTATTTTTCTAGTGTCTCTTGAGCAAATTTTATAGTGTAAATGTTGGATGTTAATTATAGCAAGTGAAACCAATGTGTTCTAGCTTCTTAATTTGCATTTCCAAAATGATTTGTTGTGAATTTTTTTCCAGTGCCCATGTCTTCGTTACTGATCGCTCAGATTAATTTTGCCTTTATTCCTAGATTTAAGTGAAAGAAAAATATATAAATGAGTAACTGAGATCTCTAGTGGTTCTCTTGGAGTCCAAATTTGGTTCCTTCAGAAGTTGGTACATAGCTGTCAATGGAAGCTGGCTTGTTCTTTTCATGGTTGCTTGAATTGCTGCTGTCGGTGCAGCTGTCAAACATGGTCCCAATCTGTTTCTTTTTTTCATTGTATGAATCATGGAGAAAGTTTTACAGAGAAAGCTTTTACATTTGGCTTCACACTTTTGTGTCATCCATATTATAATGTAATACGTTAACTATTAGGGTTATAATCTATGAAATTTCGGCTGCAGTGTGATGTGTTTCATAATTATCTTCGAAGTATGTTTATGTCTACAAGTTGTACAGTAATATCAAAGAAAGACATTAGGATTAGGTAAGATCCATAGTTAAAATAAATTTTAAACAGCTAGAAATACGAAATAAGATGTTGTATGTATGGTTATTAGGCATCTTAACAACTCAAAGTACTTGAATAAGATTCAATTTTCGGTTGTTGATTAGGTTGGAGAGTGAAGAAAGAACCAAATAAGATCATGAAAATATTCACAACTTAATTAATTAGTAGATCATAAATTGGTCCCAAGGATTTGGCACTCTTTAGGCCGGGCTTGAACTTGAATTGAATCAAGCTACTATAGGAAGCTTAATTTCGGGAATTATCATGAACTTTCATCTGATTTTAATAAATACTAAACAAATTAAAAAATACGATAAAGTTAACATCAACTATGGTTTTTCACGATAGTTTTATGAAACTTTTTGGGTTTATTTTTAAAGTTCATGGTGGTTTTATTGTACCTTTGAAAAGTTTTTGAAATCTAGTGAGAAATTCATGACAATTTTTGTGAAAATAAACCTACCATAGAAAGGAAAATGAAGCTCAGAATTCATGGGCTTCTTTTTTTTTTTTTTTGAGTAAAAAAACTGAGGGGGGAAATTCCTGTGGCGTTTCATTAAAAAAAGCTTTAACGAAACAATCTCAAAAGAAACCAGGGTACAAGCATGTCTCTCACACATAAATTGCACCCGGAAAAGAAAAGAAAAAGAGAGAGAAAAAATAGAAAAAAAAAACAAAGAACTCTTCCGGCACACTGTTGATGTGCTCTCCTCATCAGCAGCTCCTCGTATCCCGTTTGTCTTCTCGGTTTCTTGAGACACATTGAACCTAACTACAAACTTCTCATATCCCGGATACATTGGAGAATACTCTTCATGCAATGAACAAAACACTTTGTATTTTGTGATGTAGTCAAGGGGTGAACCTAACATGAATGTATTTAATTTTATTGATTTTCATGTTTATTTTTAGGCCCTATATAAATGGCATGTAACTAATTGTTTTCATCAAGTTGAATCAATAGAAATCTTCTCTCTTCGTAGTATATCTTGCCTCATTTGCATAATAGTTGGCATCAAGAGTATACACCCCTCTTGTGTTTTGATTGTTAGCACTCCCGTTTTCTTATCAAAGTGGTATCACAATATCATGGCTTCCAACAACAACATGTTGTAGCCTCAACTTTCTCGTTTCACCGGCAAGCATTACAACCAATGGAGCATTCAAATGAAGATGTTGTACCAGTGTCAAGAACTTTGGGACATCCTCGAAAGCGGAGTTATACAACCAACTAATGTAGTAAATCTTACCCACAACAACTTCAAGAATTGAAGAAGAATCGCAAGAAGGATAAGAAAACATTATTTTTCATCTACCAAGTGGTGGATGAGGTCATATTCGAGAGAATCTCGACGGTGACTTCAGCGAAGAAAGCATGAGATACACTTCATTCTTCATACAAGGGAGATGACAAGGTGAAGATGATAAGGATACAAACTCTTCGTAGTGAATTTGATACACTCAAAATGAAAGACTTAGAATCTATTGAAGATTATCTCAATCGGGTTATTTCTATTGTTAACCAATTGAAAGTGAATGGTGAGAAGATTGAAAATCAAAGAATCGTTGAGAAGATTCTACGAAGTTTGATTCGGAGATTTGAGTCTACCGTAGTGGCCATTGAAGAATCGAAAGATTTGTCTACACTATCTGTAGAAAGTTTATTGGGATCACTTCGATCCCATGAATTTCAGGTGAAGCAATATGATTCTACTCCTCTTGAGCAAGCCTTCCAAGCACATATGTCTTTTCGAGGTGACTCTGGAGGAAGGAGAGAAAGAGGTTTTAATCGTTGAAGAGGAAAAAATCATGTTGTAGGTAGAGACGACGGCGGACGACATCAAGCAAGTGATGAAGCGCATGTATCTTCTTTTACTTATAGGGGCTGTTTGGTTGCAAGGAAGTGGGCGGAAGTAAGGAAATAGGGAAGTATAATTGCTCACTTCTCTATCTATCCAAACACCGGAAAAGGAAAATAAGAAAATCACTTTTCCTTTTATCTTTTCTCTTTTACACAACCATTTCCTCACTTCCAGAGTGCTACAGTTAATTTTATGGTCATGTAAATCACATTTGTAATAAATTGTAGCACAAAACAGTTAATTTTTTGACCATGTAAATCTCACTTGCATTCTAATTACAGTCTATTTTTTATTTTTCTTAATTAATTTTTATTTTAATATTATTTTACGGTCAACTTTGTGGTCAACTTTTCCACTTCCACTTTCACATTATCATCTAAACACCGGAAAAGACAAAATATTTTTCAAATCATACTTCCCAACAACATCCAAACACCGGAAAACTTACTAACCAATTCCCAAGTTCCAAAGGGAATTATTACTACTTCCTCAATTCCTCACTTCCTCACTTCCACCCTTAACCAAACAGGCCCATAGAGGAAGAGGAAGAGGAATATCTTATTTTGGGAATACCCAATGTTTTTATTGTCAAAAATATGGCCACACAATTAAATTTTGCAAGAAGAAAAATTTAAGATGAGAAGAAAAAAGAATCAAGCTTCATACACGAGGGAGAAAAGAAGAGTAAGGATGATACTCTCTTTCTTGCATGTATTGTTGAAGAAATTGCACATGATGAAGTGTGGTACATCGACAGTGGATGTAGTAATCATACGACCAGAAACAAGAAGGTGTTCATGGACCTTGATGAATCTATTACAAGCGAAGTTCGGACCGGTGATGACAAGAGACTTTCCGTGAAAGAAAAGGGTGATATTCTTGTGCAAATAAAGAAAAGTGCAAAGCGCATTTCTAGTATTTTCTATGTTCTGGGACTCAAACATAATCTTTTTAGTGTCGGTCAACTTCTACTTTGAGGATTTCATATTCATTTCAATGAAGATATGTGTGAAATCAAGGACAAGCACGACACTCTTATTACAAAGGTGAAAATGACACAAAATAAGATGCTTCTTTGAAGCTTAATTCTCAAATTGATTCATGCATGCATACTACTATCCAAGACAAATCATGGCTATGGCATTTTCGTTTCGGGCATTTTCGTTTCAAGACCCTTTCTCATATGTATAGAAAGAATATTGTTGAAGGCATGCCACTTATTGAACTTCAAGAGACAGTATGTGAAGGATGCACACTTGGCAAGCATCACAGAAATTCTTTCGCAGTTGGAAGATCATGGAGAGCATCACATCCTTTAGATCTTGTACATTCGGATCTTTGCGGTCCAATACACACTACTTCGATTGGAGATAATCGGTATTTTCTCATATTTATTATTCGATTTACTATCTGCATCTAAAAGATCAAGAATCTCAGACTCATTGAATGAGCTTCATTATTATTCCACTCGTGCTATAGCTCCTGAGATTGATGCAGAATCAGTATTTGAAAATTTTGATATTTTGACCTGGTGGATATCACAGGAATCGACATATCCTGTGTTTTTCATTATGTCGCGTGATTTATTAACCCCTCCTATCTCTACAATAGCTCCAGAATCTGCTTTTAGTACAGCTGGACGAGCACTGACTGATAAGAGAAACCGCCTGGCGTCCGAGATGAGCATCTGCGGGAAGAATTGGCTTGATGCGTAGATGAGAAGCCATAATAAATCAGTAGATGAAATCATTGAACACTCTACAGAGGAAGATTGAAGAAATGAAGATATTTTGTATTTGTATTTATATCAAATTTATACTTCAATTTCAATCTATATACTATATTTGTATTTTATCAAATTATTATTTATTTTTAATCTATGCAACTCATTTATATTTGTATCAATTTATCTAACCTATTGGATTGTTAATAAAAAAAAATTACATTTGCAATTTACAACTTGTAATAATTTTATCCAAAATTGTGAATTTTTTAAGAAATTTTAAGAATTTTTTTGAATATTTAGAACTTAAAAACTATTTAAAAATTTTAAATTACTAATTAAACCCAGGCCTAGCCGGCCCGGCCCGGGCAAGACTACAGGCCGTGCCCGAGTCCCCCCGGGTTCGACCGGACCGGGCTGGGCCGGGCCCATTTCGCATTCTTAGACACGAATGGCCGTTGGTGAATTTATAATAGCGGGGATGGGGAGTTAGTTGAGGTGACCGTTGGTACACGCATCTTCTCTTTTTTAGATCGATCTAGATTTTTTTGCCGTCCTAAGCTGCAAACGTACGAACCCTAGGGCCTGTAGGCTGGGGCCCGCACGCGCTCCTTTTTTCTGGGTTCCGCCACGTCAGCACGTGGGGGCCCGTCGTCGCGTGTGCACGAGCGCCCGGGTCCGTCTCGTCACTTCGGGGTCGCAGAACCTGCACGCACGTGGGCGCCTTCTGTTTCTGTTTTCTATTTTTATTGGATTCATGCAATCTTTTGGAAACCCTCTTTTGTTCTTTCTCCCTCCTGTTTCTCATTTACTTCTTTTAGGTTTTTGTTATTGATTTTCGCATACGTTACGTTTTTTTCTCTCTCACTGCTCTAGAGTTTTCATATTAACGTGAGAATGGCTTGTGCAGCTGTGCTCTGATGATAGGAGAGATTAATTATTAGTAACAAGGGTGAGCTGAGTTCGATTATAATCGAAATAACTGATCAAAAATCAAAATCTGATCCTAACTGCTCTAGTTCGGTTGGGTGTCAGTTTTGTGTTTCAAAACCTGAACTCGACCGAACCGAACCGAATCTCTCACCCTATATATCACCCCATCCAAATTCAATTTAGTGAAACATATAATTCATAATAAAAACTGGTGGAAACTTATCTCATTACTTCTAACAATACCGTGTTTTTTATATTGAGTATGTGAAAGGTATATTAAGTACACCATCACAATTAAGAATAACATTTATATTAATATAATTCTTTTTTTCTCATTCTTGTCTTTAAAAGTTAGTAATAATTATGTGAGTTTTGAAATAAGAGCCCTGTAAAAGTTTTAGAATATAAAATTTTCAATTCACATTAAGGTTAGGGTCTTTTTTTTTATTTCTAATTTGGGTATTGGATATTTGAGATTAGAATATTAAAAGATGATAATATAATGGTAATTAAAAAAATGCAAGAAATGATGATAAAATATTGGCCTAATCGAAAAAAATCGAAAAACTAAACCAAACTGAGCCGGTTCGATTCGGTTACTAAGTCTAACCGGTTCGGTTCAGTTTTGCAAAAATTAGCAAAAACCGAGCTGAACGGACCGATGCTGTCCGAATCTTTGTCACTCAAATACAATCATACATCATCCGAATATAAGATTTATTCCGTTGAATTTGATCTATATTATTTCAATTATGTATAAATCAAAAATTAAGTGTTTTAAATACTTTACTCATGTATCGAGTAGGAAAAAAACAGACGGTTTTAATAGTGAGTTGGTTAAGTTAACGGTGAAGAACATTTGAATCCTATCAAAAATCGGTTTGTAGGGGTTTTTAAATGTTTAGATCATGATCAAATGGCTGGATCAAGAATTTGTACGTCTAAAGACGCAGATTTAACCAACTCACTACTTTCAGCCGAACATTTTGCGCCGCTTGATGGATGAGCAAAAAGTATTCAAAACATTTAATTTTTTTATTTTTAGCTTACTTTAAATAATATATATCAACTTCAACAGAGTGGATCTTGTATTTGAATGTCAGATATTAGTATTTAAGCGGAAAAAATTTGGACTCAAATCTTTCTGAAACTACACAACTCTATCTCCTATAAATTTTTTTTATCACGAAAAAGAAAAATATTTTCAGTGTGATAACTGTACAGTGCAAGGTGTTTCCTGACTATACATTTAGTTTTGATATCACTACTAATTGCCCTTGAAACCTAACCCAGTGTCAAAATTTTTGGATGGATCATGCGAATCTTTCAGTTGAAATTTACACTATGTTCTTGTGAAAAACATCACTAGCTAGAAGGTGACAATGCTAGTGATAAATCACAAACAAACTTTTGTACTAATTGTTATTGAACTTTGCATTTAATGATGTTTATATGCTATAGAAGGCATAATGCAAGCTTCTTGAATTTTAATTTCGTTATTTTTTATTGATGGTTACTTATCTTAATTGTTCATCTTTATGATCAAAATAGTTAATTTAATAATTTACTTTCATCACCCTTTTCTCAAAAATTTTACCTTATTCACCCAGGCTGCTTGATTAGTAATCGGTACATCATGATTTTCAATACTCAATTAGCTTGTAAACTTAATAAATCCTACAAATCTAAGGCTTAATAAAGCAAAAAAATTTCTTATAAGAACCTTGAAAAACATGACATAAAATGAGCTAAAACTATCAAAGATGTTATACAATGTTAGATTTATTATAAAAGAAGATAATAATACACTTACCAAATGACAAGTTTAAAATTACTTTATGGCAAATTTTAATGTGCCACAAACCAAACGACGTGATGATAGTCCTCCAGATTGAGCTTCCAAGATTGCAAAAAAAAAAAAAAACAGAGAAAAGAATTATAAGAAAATTATGAAACCCTGCAACCAAGCACGCCCACACGCGCCCCCTAAATCTTTTCGTTCTCAAATCTGTCCTATTTCTAAAGTTACACTCCAAATTCTTTCATTTTTCTAGAGCTATTCCGAAGGTCAGTTAAATATATATATGTATATATATTCTCAACATAGCTGCTAAAATTTTATGAAATCTCATATTTATTTTTATAGTTTGATTATTTGCATTTTTTTTTATCTATGATTAATTATGAAATCCCACATTATGAACCCCTGCCGCCAACGAGCCCAACCTCCGCGAGAGACTTCCATGTTCTATGCGACAACACTAATTTTGGGTTCGAGAACTTCCAGCTTCTTTCAAATCCAAACACACTCATGTTGGAACAAAGAAGGAAAAAAATGTTTCCAAGAAACTCTTAAAAGTTGGACATATTGTTAGATAATTTTCGTAATATGATGATTTGAAAGTAATTTCAGAAATAGAAAAATTTTGAGAGTATATATAAAAAAACCATATTTTTTACTAAATAGAACTAGCTATTTAATAAACATAATTCCTTTTCAACAGCTTCATATACAATTACAAGACACATCTTTATCTTAATACACATCTTAAGTTTTGATTTTATATATTTTTAGTATTATAATGAAAACGCGCTTGGATTCCCCAATTTTGGCACCAAGTTAATTTCAACATGGTGTCACAAGCAATTTCACTATTTTCTTTTTTTCTTTGAAAATAGTCAAATATAATGTGTTTGTTTCTTGATTTCAATTTGTTAAATCAGTTGAAAAAATTGAATCTTGTGTATATTATTGATGTGGTAATGCTTGAGAATACATAGATACATAATTACATAATATGAAAAAGTTTATAACATAGAAACTTTTAGATAAAACTAATTTAATTACAATAGTATTATAATTTAGAATCTAATCTTAGTCCTTAACAAACTGTTTCCTAATTTTTAATTGAAAAAAGTTTTAACCTACATGTTTATGGTACATCAGTGCCTATATTTGCACCATAAAAAATCTAGTACATTTACAGTAGAGATTTAAAATGTGTTTGCGTATAAGACTAAATACATAATGTAGCTCAAGAAGTTTTACAAATAAAGGTAAGAGATATCAAATATGTTTTAACATCCTTATTTATCTTTGGTTTTGACCAGATGATTTCTAATGTAAGCTTCTCAAAATCCAATCATTCTTTATTCTCTAGGCAATTTATTTCAAATCAGAAAAACAAAGAAGAAGAAGAAGAAGAAGGAAGAAGTGAATAAAACTTGTCTTGTACCCTGAAATTTTTGTGGCGTCATGGGAAGATTAAGAGAAAGGGAGATGATAACGACATTAACTTTGTTGACAATTTGACATGGCAGAAGTCTGAAGACTTGAGTGTGTGTGCGCGGTTGTAAAATCTTGTTAGTAGAGTTTTTTAACTTATCGGAGAAAATAGCGAAGAAGATTGGAGTTCAAACAGTGTTTATAGAAGATCAATTCTCAACTGAAGACAGTGAGTCGGTCGATCGGCCATGACATGCACAAGTAAGTTGCAGTCGACCGCCCAGAGGAAGCAGTAGCAAAAGACAGCGATCGACCGCCCTGTCGACCAACTATAGTGTCAAAGTTTATTAGAGAGTTGGGGACCGCAACAAGGAGTCGGTCGACCGAGACATGTGTCCTGGGTGTGGTCTGCTGATTCCTAATGTGATTCTGGGTTTGTTTCTGATCTGAATTCAGATTTATTGGTTTCTTTTTCTTTAGGGATTATCTGGCTATATAAAGAAGGGTATTGTCCCCAACTATTGTATCATGTAATTGATTGATTAATAAGATCTCTCTCCCTTTCTGCTCCGAGGACATAGGCAATTGCTAAATCTCGTTAAATGTGTGTTCTCGCTTTCTTTTCTTTGTTTGTTTATTCCCGCAATTGCGACTAGTCTCTGATGTATTATAATCTTCTGGTGTGGGTTCCTTTCAACAAGTGGTATCAGAGCTTTCCAAGTTTCGATGGGGAGTTTTGTTCAGGTGGAGCAAATCGCTATGAAGACCGTCTATAATTTTGTTCAGAGGTAAAGATCTGATCTTTTCTATTTAAATTTATTTTCACTAATCATTTTTCGCATTGCTTTCAAGAATCTACTGAGGAGATAGCTGGAGATAGTTAATCATCGGTGAAATCCGTGAGTCATCTTCCTACAAAGAATGATGTTATGAAATTTGACGGCACGAACAATTTCAGGATGTGGAGATGTGAGGTGATGGATGTCGTGATGGCATCAAGCTCGAAGACTCTCTACGTCTGGAAGAAAAGCCGGAGGAGACATTCGAGAAAGACTGGGACAAGATGAACATGGTGGCGTGTGGCGTCATAAGATCTCGTTTAACACAAGATATAAGGTACAATGTGATGGCCAAGACTTCTACAAGAAATATATAGGAGATCTTAGAGAGCAAGTACCTGACAAAGAGTACTGAAAATCGCTTGCACCTGAAGAGGAGACTTTATCGCTTTCAATTGAAGAAAGAAATCTTGATCATAGAACACATGAACGTTTACACAAAGCTTCTTGTAGATTTGCCCAACATGGATGTGTCGATCGAAGAGGAGGACAAGGCATTAATTTTGTGAGTTCTCTTTCTGACAAGGACTATGAGACCTTCATCCTCACTCTAATCAATGGTAAACAATCACTTGGCTATCATGAAGTTTTTTATGCTCTTGTTAATCATGAATTAGGAAGGAAAGACAAAGTGCCTTCCAAGAGTACATCAGCAGAAGAATTAACGGTAAGAGGTAGGAGTTTCAGTCGGAAGGGCAAAGGCAATTGTGGTAGATCGAAGTCCAGACCAGATTTCAAGATCTGAAGAAGAACCAATACGTCTTTTGTGAAGAGTTAGGGCACTGAAAGGTTGATTGTCCAAGGATCAAAGATAAGAAGATGGAATCAAAGACTGAGGCCAATCTTGTACGGGTGATCAATACCCAATCGGGTAGTACTTCACGGGCATATGGATCGAACTCAGACTCAATGGTATTATCATTCTCAGACACTACTACTATTAGTTACTCAGGTGATTCTGAGTGAATACTAGATACATGAGCTACCTATTTGTATGTCTCAATAGAGATTAGTTTTTTTTATCTTTGAGACGCTAGATGGTTGCTCTGTGGTCATGGGTGATGATCATCCATGAAAAATAAAAGAGATAGGTACGGTCCTTATCAAGAAGTTTGGTTGGATGGTGCAGAAATTGAAGGATGTGAGGTATGTACCTCAGCTAAAAAGGAATCTTATCTTTGTTGGTGCATTAGAAGCATTGGGTCTTGAAGTATCTATTAGAGATAGTATTTTCAAGATGATTAGAGGCTCTATGGCTGTTTTGAAGGGTGTCCGATGCAATAATATTTACTTGAAGGATAGTACGGTTACAGGGCAAGTGACGAATTCTACAAATGCACCCGACTCTGACATATGAGGTTCAGACATATAGGAAAAAGTCTTTGCAAGCTCTTACAAAGTAATGTTTATTGAAAGTTACCAGTTCTTGCAAATTGAAATTTTATGAATATTGTGTCATCTGAAAGAAGACTAAAGTGCTATTCGGTACCGCGATTCATTGTATTGAGAAGTCTAGATTATGTTCACACAAATATCTGGGGACCTACCAAGACGGCATCTATTTGAGATAAACACTAATTTGTATCTTTTATAGATGATTACTCAAGGTGATATTCGATATATACTATGAAACACGAAGCAAAAGTCCCAGAGTTGTTTATAGAGTGGAAGAAGAACATGGGGAAGAGTATGAAAAGGAAAATCAAGGTTCTTCATTCAGACATATGAGGAGAGTAAAAAAGCGATCCTTTCCTATAGCTATATCGCGATGAGAGCATAGAAATGCACTTCACAGTGAGGAGAATGAAATCACCTAGAGGGGGGGTGAATAGGTGATAATGCTAATCTAAAAACTAAATGCGGAAATTAAAACTAATTTGCAATTACACTTAGTACAACCAACGAGTGTAGCCGAATTCCCCGTGAAGGGCTCTGGACTAACTCCTCTTGATTCCTCTGAATAAGAGTTGAGGTGCTATATGAAGCTCTCGTGATTAAGTACAAGTGAGGCACACAAACACAAGCCAAGCATATAAAGATGATAAGCAATATGAAATAATGTAAGGCACAACACAAGCAAATATGATATGAATGATATGAATGATGCACAACACAAATAAAGAGAGAGGGTTAAGATACAATGGATCAAACGCAAACACAAAGATATGTTCCGAGGTTCGAGCCCCTAACTCTACGTCCCCGCCTTCACCGAGAAGGATTTCTAATCCACTAGGAGTACCGAACTCCTCTCTTAACCAATACAATGCCACCGATGCAATACAAACATAATCCACCTCATAAAGAGGGATAGGCCCTTAGCCAAACAACCACAAATCACCTCTACCGAAGAGGGATACAAACCAACACCAACTCTACCTCACCAAGGTGGAGTAAACCAACAATCTCAACCTCTACCAATGAGGGAGCAAACACCAACCCAAATCAACCTCTACCAAAAAGGGATAACCACAAATAAAGGGTTTACAACAAGGTGGTATATCTCATCCACAAACCAATCTCTTTTCCCACAAATAATGATCCTATAGAATAAGATAGAGTGATATAGCTCAAGTGGAAATCAAGGTGTTTTTGGAAATCAAATAACAAAGAAAAACTACTTGGGAAACCTCTTGTAAATGATAGAAATGAAGATCCAAAACAATATCCCAAAAATCTAATTTTCTTTGAATTTTTCAAAACCCTTGAAAACAAAACAAAGATGAAATCTTTTAAGCTTTAAACACTTTTGAAATCTTGTAAAAACACTTCAGAAAGTAAGAATTTTTCTTGTTAAAAATCTTGTCCAAAATCCCCAAGAAATGGGGCTTATATAGCCTCCCACAAAAAACTAGTCGTTGGCTGTTTTTGTCAGCCAGCGTGTAATACCCCGTTCCCGGAATACGTACTTAGTTGCGTGTTCAGATTTTCCGATCGTATTTTTTCGATTTGTTTCCTGTATTTGTTTTGCTTTATGAATTCCTTATATGATTGTTTTGTCTTGGATTTGGATTCGTGGACTCGGAGTCAGTCCCAGTCCGAACCAGGAACTCGATTATAGTATATTATTCGATTTGGTCTTTCCGGTGATTAGAATTGACCGATTTTAGTTTTAAATATTATTTTCCATTATTATATATTTTCTATGATTTTCTAGATTTTTCTGGAATTAAAATGAATTTCTTCAAAACCGGTGTCGGCCAGTGCCGCTGACCGATTCCTGGATTTTTAATTCTCAAACAGTTAGGAATTTCATGATGATTCTTTAGACATTATTCCTTAGAATCATATTTTCTACTTACATTCTTTTTCTTAGGATTTTATGATTTTATGAAAATTCCATCGGAGTCGGTAGGTAACTGATTCCGGGATTTTTAGTTTTAAAACTATAAAGTATTTCTTAAAACGGATTTCACTATGTTACTTAGTATAATATTCTTGATTTTTGATAATTATTTCGGGTCGTTCCGAGATACTTGAATTTCGGACGATTCCGGCATTTTCCGAAATGTTTTCCGCATCCATGATTTAAACCCGGGAATCAGCCTTTTCAATATTTTCATCTTTCAAGTCAAAGAGAAATATCTTCTCATTGTAATTTCTTTTCTTTTTCCTTTTCCTTTTCCTTCCTCCACAACCACAAGCTTTTCTATTTTCCAAAAATCCCACTTCCTCCAAAATTCCAACACCACACACTTCCACCTACTTCCTCCATTAAATGCATCTCTTTTCTCTCTCTTCCATGGCTTGCCAAGTGTGGCTAGAGGAGACACCTCATCCTCCCTTATTGGCAATTAAGTCCCTCTCTTTTGTTTAATTGCAACTCCTTTACAAGATCTCAAACCTATATAAACTTTCCCTTTACATTTCTATTTTTTTTCCTTTTCTTTCTTTTCTCCTCTCATTTCTTTCTTCTTCTTCTTCTTCTCCAAGAGAACCGGCCGACCCAACCTCCGGCCAGCCACCTCCGGCCACGTCGCCGGCGAGGACTCCTCCCAACTCCGGCCAAGCTCCACCTCCTCCATCACCAACAACAACAACTCCCCCATCTCCCTCTTCCTCAAGGATCATCACCAACTCTACCTTTCCTCTTCCTCTCCATCATCAATTTGGTGAGTAATCTTCCTCACCTAGACTTGATTTATTCTTAGTATGTTTGTATTTACATATCTTGTGCAAATATGTCTTCAAATCCATGATTAATTAGTCATCAAACCAAAACCCTAGAATCTGTTCTGTTTGCTGTTTTCCCGTTATTAGTCGACTTGACCTAGCCATTAGTCGACTAACCCTTTCATTTGAAACTTAACCATTTTCTGGAAACACAGTATTAGTCGACTTACCTCAGTGACCAGTCGACTAGAGACCCCCTTAGTCGACTACACCCTTGACCCTAGTCGACTAATCTATCCTGAACTAGAAACCCCAACTCTCGGCTCTAGTCGACTTATGCCTAAACTATTAGTCGACTTGACCCCCCTAGTCGACTAATTATTCCTCCCTAGTCGACTAACCTATTCCTGAACCAAAACCCCAATTCTCTGTATCTTAGACTTAGTCGACTTAAGTATCTGTTAGTCGACTTATAGTTCCCTGATTAGTCGACTACTCAATTCATCCAGTCGACTAACTTTTCCTGAATCAGACATCTAACTCTCTGGATCACAGTATTAGTCGACTACCCCATATTCCTAGTCGACTAACCCCTCTATTAGTCGACTACTCTTCCAACCTAGTCGACTAATTCTGGCTGTCTGTTCTGATTGGTTACTTCCTTGAACATGAACCTTAGTCTATAGACTTATATCATATATTGGTATTGTTTGACTTGTCTCTTGGCTAACATCATCTTACCTTTTCTCCTTCTCTTTCCCCTTCTCTCTACATATTTATATCACAGGTTGTGGCGCATCCCGAACTTCAGTGGATTCCGGATATTTCGGCGTTTTGGTGATTTGGGCGAGTATTCTTACTCGCTACCTTCTTGCTTCTTATTTCATTGATTCGCTTCATGTTTTCATATACTTTATGTCATATATCTTTTACTGCTTCCTTACTATGCGTGGCCGACCCTTCGTGGTCGTTGACTTCTGAGTTTCTCCTATGATTGCCATGCTATTACTTCAGATTTGTCAATTGCATGTTTCCTTTTAACACATGTATATCACCTTGGTAACTGTGTTATCATCTGACTACTTGACATGCCACTATTTGGCAAGACCTGTATGTTGTACCATGACTTACCCAGACTATCATCTATCTCCTGACTTGACTGGTTATTTGATTCATATCACCATTTTGTCATGCTATCTCTTTACAACAAGGCATGACACACTTGACATTGTATAATTATCTCTATAATGGGAATGTAGTACCTGATCACTTGCTATGTCTTACATTTCTGATTACATTTATGATTACAGTTCTGACTACATGTATGATTACAGTTATGATCCTACTCATTCCCATAATCAGATAATTATATTAATAAACTATAAAAAGGACAACTTGTATGGGTATGGGAGGAAGTGATGGATGCCGGAATGATACCTTGCTTATAGTGATGGGATATATATATTGGCGGTAAGTTATATGTCATTACATTTAGGGGGACTTTGGGCCTCCAAAGCTGGTTCCAGGTGTATGGAAACCACTATAAGAGGTGATATCAGTTCTCCATCTACTTCCGTTAACAACCCTCGAATAGCTTATATATGGATGTATGTGAGTTGGGATCGATACCGAGACACATACCGAGATATATGAGTCAGACGAGTAATAATAATAATAGATGTCAGTTATGTTTCCGGTTATAGTTTCCGTTATGTATACCTGTTATGACTCCTGTTTTAATTCCTGTTATGACTCATATTATGGACCCCTGATCATTATTGTTATGCATTCCTGTTTTGACTATGATATGATTTGCATCTCTGATTCTATACGCTTGGATACTCTGTGGCATGAGATAAAGGTATATAGATGAGGGTTTCCTTGTTTGGATTATTCCTTCGATGTACTATTCTCATGGGACCGTGATTTAAGCGTATAAAATCAATCTTGCATATAATCAGCTTTACTCTGGATTTCCTGATTTATGATACTTATGTTGTACTCGTTCATACCTTCTATATTTGTGTTCTAACCCCTGTTTTCTGAACTTGATATCCTTTGTTATATTCATATTGTGTTTACCCTGTCTCGCCACCTGGCATTGTATCATACTCGCCTGGGGAGTTTCACTGACTCCCCTGGATTCTTATGTCCAGGTTCTGGAGCGGGCGGAGTCTTCTTATTGCTGATCAGAGTGCGCAGCGGTAGCGTGGATTTCCAGCTATCTCGTGAGCACTCTTTTGTACTGTTCATATACATGTATCTTTCATGTTGCCCATACATGTATATCTTTTGTATTCCCGCATTTGCGCATATTAGTGATATGATATTCATGTAATATTGTAATCACCCTGGTGATAATTCTGTAATTGTATATATGTGTTGGAATGTATAATGCACCATTTGCTTCCGTACTCTGATTCTTGTCTGTACTGATGCTTAGCGTATATACGTGGGGGCACTTTCTGACCTGCGTATATACGTCGCAGTGACGTCCCCGTATCAGCGGGATCGGGGCGTTACAGGATGGTATCAGAGCCTAGGCTCTAAACATCTTCAGTACGTCCAGAAGGCAAATCAATGGTAAAGAGATTTGCAACTGGAATATATGAGTCTTGGTTATACATTCCAACTACAAGTGCAGAGTTATCTATTTCTTGACCATCCTTCCTTTGATTCCTAAATCCTTTCCATATCCCTTCCCTGTTTTGGTTTATGAAGCCTTATACTATCTTAAGATATGACTAGACTAGAGAGGTAGTGGCTGGTTCTGCATGAAGCTATTATGTGATCTCTTCGGTGAATTCTATGAAGCTTGGTATTCTCCAGATCGATCTTGATCTGGCTATCTTTCACAAGACAGTAGTCGGCATTCTCTACAGATATTCTACATTCTCTACGGATATTCTTTCAGAGTGATTGGTGCCTGGTATTCGGGATTCTTAATTATCGGTCTTCTTTATTATGCTCAGGACTATCAGGGTTTTCTTTATCTTCGGTATTCTGGCTCATTTATTGCACAGCCACGACATCAGCAGTATTATTCAGCATTATTCTAAAGATTTATTACACAGCCACGACATCTTCAGCCGGAAATGCAGAGTATGATTATTATTCAGTTGACTTGAGAGCCCTACCTCTAGTGCTTCATATCTTAATTAGTATAATTCCACCTTTGCCCCCTTTGTATTCAATTTACCCCTTATCGAAATTGCGAGGACGCAATTTTTTGTAAGGTGGGTGGATTGTAATACCCCGTTCCCGGAATACGTACTTAGTTGCGTGTTCAGATTTTCTGATCGTATTTTTTCGATTTGTTTCCTGTATTTGTTTTGCTTTATGAATTCCTTATATGATTGTTTTGTCTTGGATTTGGATTCGTGGACTCGGAGTCAGTCCCAGTCCGAACCAGGAACTCGATTATAGTATATTATTCGATTTGGTCTTTCCGGTGATTAGAATTGACCGATTTTAGTTTTAAATATTATTTTCCATTATTATATATTTTCTATGATTTTCTAGATTTTTCTGGAATTAAAATGAATTTCTTCAAAACCGGTGTCGGCCAGTGCCGCTGACCGATTCCTAGATTTTTAATTCTCAAACAGTTAGGAATTTCATGATGATTCTTTAGACATTATTCCTTAGAATCATATTTTCTACTTACATTCTTTTTCTGAGGATTTTATAATTTTATGAAAATTCCATCGGAGTCGGTAGGTAACTGATTCCGGGATTTTTAGTTTTAAAACTATAAAGTATTTCTTAAAACGGATTTCACTATGTTACTTAGTATAATATTCTTGATTTTTGATAATTATTTCGGGTCGTTCCGAGATACTTGAATTTCGGACGATTCCGGCATTTTCCGAAATGTTTTCCGCATCCATGATTTAAACCCGGGAATCAGCCTTTTCAATATTTTCATCTTTCAAGTCAAAGAGAAATATCTTCTCATTGTAATTTCTTTTCTTTTTCCTTTTCCTTTTCCTTCCTCCACAACCACAAGCTTTTCTATTTTCCAAAAATCCCACTTCCTCCAAAATTCCAACACCACACACTTCCACCTACTTCCTCCATTAAATGCATCTCTTTTCTCTCTCTTCCATGGCTTGCCAAGTGTGGCTAGAGGAGACACCTCATCCTCCCTTATTGGCAATTAAGTCCCTCTCTTTGTTTAATTGCAACTCCTTTATAAGATCTCAAACCTATATAAACTTTCCCTTTACATTTCTATTTTTTTTCCTTTTCTTTCTTTTCTCCTCTCATTTCTTTCTTCTTCTTCTTCTTCTCCAAGAGAACCGGCCGACCTAACCTCCGGCCAGCCACCTCCGGCCACGTCGCCGGCGAGGACTCCTCCCAACTCCGGCCAAGCTCCACCTCCTCCATCACCAACAACAACAACTCCCCCATCTCCCTCTTCCTCAAGGATCATCACCAACTCTACCTTTCCTCTTCCTCTCCATCATCAATTTGGTGAGTAATCTTCCTCACCTAGACTTGATTTATTCTTAGTATGTTTGTATTTACATATCTTGTGCAAATATGTCTTCAAATCCATGATTAATTAGTCATCAAACCAAAACCCTAGAATCTGTTCTGTTTGCTGTTTTCCCGTTATTAGTCGACTTGACCTAGCCATTAGTCGACTAACCCTTTCATTTGAAACTTAACCATTTTCTGGAAACACAGTATTAGTCGACTTACCTCAGTGACCAGTCGACTAGAGACCCCCTTAGTCGACTACACCCTTGACCCTAGTCGACTAATCTATCCTGAACTAGAAACCCCAACTCTCGGCTCTAGTCGACTTATGCCTAAACTATTAGTCGACTTGACCCCCCTAGTCGACTAATTATTCCTCCCTAGTCGACTAACCTATTCCTGAACCAAAACCCCAATTCTCTGTATCTTAGACTTAGTCGACTTAAGTATCTGTTAGTCGACTTATAGTTCCCTGATTAGTCGACTACTCAATTCATCCAGTCGACTAACTTTTCCTGAATCAGACATCTAACTCTCTGGATCACAGTATTAGTCGACTACCCCATATTCCTAGTCGACTAACCCTTCTATTAGTCGACTACTCTTCCAACCTAGTCGACTAATTCTGGCTGTCTGTTCTGATTGGTTACTTCCTTGAACATGAACCTTAGTCTATAGACTTATATCATATATTGGTATTGTTTGACTTGTCTCTTGGCTAACATCATCTTACCTTTTCTCCTTCTCTTTCCCCTTCTCTCTACATATTTATATCACAGGTTGTGGCGCATCCCGAACTTCAGTGGATTCCGGATATTTCGGCGTTTTGGTGATTTGGGCGAGTATTCTTACTCGCTACCTTCTTGCTTCTTATTTCATTGATTCGCTTCATGTTTTCATATACTTTATGTCATATATCTTTTACTGCTTCCTTACTATGCGTGGCCGACCCTTCGTGGTCGTTGACTTCTGAGTTTCTCCTATGATTGCCATGCTATTACTTCAGATTTGTCAATTGCATGTTTCCTTTTAACACATGTATATCACCTTGGTAACTGTGTTATCATCTGACTACTTGACATGCCACTATTTGGCAAGACCTGTATGTTGTACCATGACTTACCCAGACTATCATCTATCTCCTGACTTGACTGGTTATTTGATTCATATCACCATTTTGTCATGCTATCTCTTTACAACAAGGCATGACACACTTGACATTGTATAATTATCTCTATAATGGGAATGTAGTACCTGATCACTTGCTATGTCTTACATTTCTGATTACATTTATGATTACAGTTCTGACTACATGTATGATTACAGTTATGATCCTACTCATTCCCATAATCAGATAATTATATTAATAAACTATAAAAAGGACAACTTGTATGGGTATGGGAGGAAGTGATGGATGCCGGAATGATACCTTGCTTATAGTGATGGGATATATATATTGGCGGTAAGTTATATGTCATTACATTTAGGGGGACTTTGGGCCTCCAAAGCTGGTTCCAGGTGTATGGAAACCACTATAAGAGGTGATATCAGTTCTCCATCTACTTCCGTTAACAACCCTCGAATAGCTTATATATGGATGTATGTGAGTTGGGATCGATACCGAGACACATACCGAGATATATGAGTCAGACGAGTAATAATAATAATAGATGTCAGTTATGTTTCCGGTTATAGTTTCCGTTATGTATACCTGTTATGACTCCTGTTTTAATTCCTGTTATGACTCATATTATGGACCCTGATCATTATTGTTATACATTCCTGTTTTGACTATGATATGATTTGCATCTCTGATTCTATACGCTTGGATACTCTGTGGCATGAGATAAAGGTATATAGATGAGGGTTTCCTTGTTTGGATTATTCCTTCGATGTACTATTCTCATGGGACCGTGATTTAAGCGTATAAAATCAATCTTGCATATAATCAGCTTTACTCTGGATTTCCTGATTTATGATACTTATGTTGTACTCGTTCATACCTTCTATATTTGTGTTCTAACCCCTGTTTTCTGAACTTGATATCCTTTGTTATATTCATATTGTGTTTACCCTGTCTCGCCACCTGGCATTGTATCATACTCGCCTGGGGAGTTTCACTGACTCCCCTGGATTCTTATGTCCAGGTTCTGGAGCGGGCGGAGTCTTCTTATTGCTGATCAGAGTGCGCAGCGGTAGCGTGGATTTCCAGCTATCTCGTGAGCACTCTTTTGTACTGTTCATATACATGTATCTTTCATGTTGCCCATACATGTATATCTTTTGTATTCCCGCATTTGCGCATATTAGTGATATGATATTCATGTAATATTGTAATCACCCTGGTGATAATTCTGTAATTGTATATATGTGTTGGAATGTATAATGCACCATTTGCTTCCGTACTCTGATTCTTGTCTGTACTGATGCTTAGCGTATATACGTGGGGGCACTTTCTGACCTGCGTATATACGTCGCAGTGACGTCCCCGTATCAGCGGGATCGGGGCGTTACACAGCGCGGCTGGCGGTCGACCGCCCGGTCGACCGCCAACGGTCATAATTATGACCGTTGGAGACCTGCGGTCGACCAGCTGGTCGACCGTAGAAAAAAAGAGAGCATAACTCTCTGGTCCGGTCGACCGGTCCATGTGCCTGGCCAACGTGCACAGGCTTGTGCACGTCGGTCGACCGACTCTGGGGTCCGGTCGACCGCCAGAGCCTGTTAGGCAGAAAACTGGGGCTGAAAAACTTGTTAAAAAATATTCTAATAAATCTCATAAATCTTCTAAAAATTCACAAAAATAGTTTTATCATTTTACATTGAAATATAAACTTGTGTTAAAAATTTCAACACAAATTTCAAACATTTTGAACCATTTTTGTGTCTTACAAATTTTGTCAAAAACCAAAACCTGTATTTTTCCAAGCTTAGATTTTTCAATAGGAAATCTGATTTTTCCTAAAACTCATAGAAATACAAAAACATGATATTTAATCATTTTAAAGCATGTTGCATATGGACATAGGTCCAATATACATGAAACATATACATATCATTGTTTTTGTCTTTTATTTTCAAAAATATGTTTTGTTAAAAACACAAAACCTAAAACACGTGAATAGGTATATCAAATTAAGTTTGTCTAGGATATGAAGCATACATGTATATAGAACATGTCTAATATACATAAACACATGTAAACTTGTTTTGATACTTATCTATTCATGAAAACCAAGATCGGTTAAACCAATCAAACCGAAAACCAAAATCAAAACATAAAATGTGTGTGTATTGTGAGCTTGAGCATATCATACTACTCTAATCTTTACAAATGGATCTAAACACAAAACTAAAATAGGTACCGAGGTCTTCTTGTAGAGCGCCGTCTCCAAGCCGACTCGATCCATAACTCCAAATCTCCGAGCTTGACTCCAACGAGTGCTATATATGATCTTGATGCTCGGGCTCTAGAATCAACATGTGAAAGCTTCCGGATCACAGAGTTTTGAAGCAATCACCAACTAATATCTTGGATAAATCTGAAACTAAAATCACAAGATTATTAGTACACATAACTACATGAGTTAATCATCATCAAAACTAGAGTGGAAGGCCTTTGGGCCAACAGAGAACACCGAAACAAAATGGTGCGGCTAAAAGGATGGACATGACCTTGCTAGAGAAGGTTTAGTGCATGTTATTCAATGTCGGCATATCGAAATCTTTTTGGGCATAGGCATTGGCGTATGCTTGTCATCTCGTTAGTTTGTTTCCTTCGTCTGCAATAAGAGGCAAAACTCCGATAGAGGTTTGATTCGAAATGGATGCTCAAGATTATGATTCACTATGGGTATTTGGGTCTCTGGCCTACTATCATGTTGAGGAAGACTAGTTGGACCAGAGAGCGAAAAAATTGTAGGATTCAAGAAAGGAGTAAAAAGCTACAAAATTTGGGGTTCGAAGGACAAGAAATATATCTTGAGCAGAGGCATCACATTTGACGAGATTTCAATGATGAAGCCTACAGACTCTCAGCAGGTGGAGGGTGAGACGACTGATAGGATATGCAGAAGGTGGAGAGTGATGCTACTTTACCGTCCCTAGACAGATCAGTTCATTTAAGGTCATACCCTCGGTAACACAGGGAGGTGATCAGGTAGCCGTACAGAATGCTGATGATGATGAGGAGGAGGAGGAGGAGGAGGAGGAGGAGGAGGATCAAGGATAGGGTATGGGTGATGTCTAAGAATCCATTATAGTTCCCAGTTGGCTTACTACTAACATGATCGTGGCTTATGCTTTCTCAGTCATTGAGGAGGCAATCCTCTCTACATACAGGGAAGCTAAAATCAATTCGGAGTCCAAAATGTGGGAATATGCCATAATGAAAAAGATGAGTTCTCTACACAAGAACGACACTTGGAAACTATCAGAGTTGCCTAAGGGAAAGAAGGTGATTGGTTTTAAGTGAATATTTGTAAAGAAATAAGGATCTCCTGATGGTGATACTGTACGCTACAAAGTCGGATTGGCAATTAAAGGCTATGCACAGTGAGAAGGCATTGATTATAATGAGGTATTCTCACCCGTTGTGAAGCATCCGTCTATTCAGATTTTACTGATACTAGTGGTATAATACGAGTTGAAACTTAATCAGACGGGAAGACCATCTTTCTCTATCACGCCCCACTTCCAAAATACATGGAAACGGAGTCGCGACGAGAGCCGGCGACGTATATACGTGAGAAAAATTCCCCACGCAGATACGCTAAGTCTAATATGTCCTGAACAAGCTATAAATAATAATAATAGTAATAATGATACTAAATCAAGTTAATTAATAATAATAAAATAATAGATAGAATCAGGTAAATATTTAAAAATAATAATATGGCATTATTAAATGGGGGATATTACATTCTCCATGGAAATCTTGAAGAGAGGAGATCTACCTATCTCGACCGACGGGGTTCATGACACTAGGAAAGAACATATGAGATGTAAGTTGAACAAATTGCTTTATGGACTAAACAATTACCAAGGCAGTGGTATAAACATTTCAGCAGCTTCATATAAGGCAAAAAGTACATACGAAGCTATTAAGACCCATGTGTGTATACAATAAGCTATCGACTAAAGAGTACATTTATTTACTGTTACATGTAGACGATATGTTCATCGCTTTCAAGAACAGAACTGTAATTGATAAATTGAAGAAAGACTTCTAAATTTGACATGAAAGATCTGAGTGAAGCAAAAAAGGTGCTAGTCATGGAGATTAAGCGAGACTCGAAGGGTGACAAGGTTAGCTCGACGCAAATGGTGTATTTGAAGAAGTACTTCAATTTAACATCAACGGCGATACGAAGTTTGTAAGTCAACTATTAGCCCCTCACTTCAAGTTAAAAGCTAATATATCTCAAACTACTATTGAAGAGTGTGAGAATTTGACTCACGTACCCTATGCTAGCGAGGTTAGTTGTTTAATGTATGCAATGCTGTATACAAGGCCTGATTTGTCACAAGCTGACTCAATGGTAAGCAGATACATGCGCGATCCGGGTAGGGTCATTGGGATGCAGTGGAGTGAATTTTACCGTACATTAAAGGTACCATAGACGTTGGTTTAGTATTCAAGAAGGATGTTACAGGTAAGCCGGAGTGTATCAGATATGTTGATTCCAACTACGCTGGAGATCTCGACAAACGCAGGTTTATAACGGGATATGTGTATACATTGTCCCAAGCATCGATTAACTGGTACTCTACTCTACAGTCTACTATCGCATTGTCTACTATGGAGCCGATTATATGGCCATGACGGAGGCTATGAACGAGGCAATTTGACTTCAAGGGTTGCTTGATGACTTGATGATTGATTAGGATCTATTGAAGTTCAATTATGATAGGATGAGTACTATCTATTTGGCAAAGAAGCAGGTGTATCATGCAAGGACGAAGCACATTGACGTCTGGATCCACTTTGTTCGGGAGATTCTTGATGATAGCGCCATCGAGTTACAGAAGATTCAGACGAAGGAGAATCCCGCAAATATGCTTACTAAGATTGTTACTGGAGTGAAGTTTGCACATTGCAAAAAGTTCTTCATATCCTTCTAGTTGCTTGAGCTTGGTGGAGCTTGTTTGGATGAACTACGGATGGCTTGATTCCCTGAGCAGAGGGTATATAGGCAACCACAGTCGACATGGTATTATGTTGTATTCGGCTTAGATTTAAGAATTCTTCATCGAGGTGAAGAGTTATAAGGAGAGTGTAAAATCTTGTTAGTAGAGTTTTTTAACTTATCGAAGAAGATAGCGCAGAGATCGGAGTTCAACGGTATTTGGTAGAAAATCAAACGCAGCGATGAGAGACCGGTCAACTGCCCGGTCGATCGAACATCCACAATGTGCACAAGGAAAGTGAAGTAGAGATCGACGCTCGATCGACCGCCAGAAGAAACAACAACAACATGGAGCGTCAATCGAATGCCTGGTCGACCGACTGAGATTTAACAGAATGTAGGTTTTTGGGCTTTGCCTAGCTGTCGATCGCAGTAAGAAGCCGGTCGACCGCCCGGTCGATCGAGACTTGTTCTAGGTGAAAAATGAGTAGATTCCCATTCTGAGTTGGAATCCGTTTTTGATCCGAATTCAAATCTATTGGTTTTTTTTTCCTCAAAGATTCTCTACCCATATATTGAGGGGTATTGTGTACCACAAAAATTGGTTGATTAATAAGATCTCCCTTATTCTACTTTACTTTCTTTCTTTTGTTTACTTGATTCATGCAATTGGTGACTATTCTCTGATAGTGTTGTTCTCTATTACTAGGATTCCAACAATCATGGGAAGCTTAAGAGAAAGGGAGTTGATAAAGAAGCTTAAGAGAAAGGGAGTTGATGAAGACATTAACTCTATTGACAATTTGACATGGCAGAAGTCTGAAGACTTTGAGAGGCCCCAAACCTGAAGCCTGAGCCCTGAGAGGGGCTGCTGCGCTGCTGGAATTTGAAGTGTGGCAGCAGCTAAAATGAAATTTTCATTTAATTTATCTGTTTCCCATCTCATGCAAGCTCCCCATTCATTCTGACCACCACAGTGAATGCAGCTCTTTCTTGCAGAAACAGATACAGAAGCCGAAGCCGAAACCTCCCCTACGCTCTCAAGCCTTTCCTCCCCTCAGCAGTACCTTTTCTGCACTGTTCTGCAGCAGTACAAGTACCAAATAGCTATCTGCTACATACCTAGCTCTTATAAATATTTTATTTAATTTCACTCTAGTACTGAACAAATCTAAATGCAAGTGTGTGAGAGGACTTTAAGTTAATTAAGCAGTTAGGTCAAAGGAATAGTGCTCTATAACCCAATTATTTGCATAGCTAACCTGCCCTATAGATCTGCACAAACTCTTTTGCTTTGTGATTTATATAATCTAAGTTTTCTGACTAATGCTATAATCAGGGCATCTACAAGCTAGTCTGTGAACAAAAAAGAAAAATATTTTTAAGAAAAAAATAATTTCTAAGATATTAATTTTTCAGTTTATAATTCTAACCTGCTTGGAGGGACATTATGATCCTTTCTTCTGTAATCATTACCTGAGGTTTTCTCTATTTTCTAATAAATTCACCTTATTTGGGAAGGGTGTGGCTTATATGCTCGATTAATGTCACAGAAGAGTTGGGGGATTAATTGAAAAAAGTCCAGAAATTATTCCCTAAACACATTTTGACCGGATCTAACCTATCTAATTGAGCATTTAAATGGTCCGAGGTGGACCCAACCTGATGTAGGAGACCGAAAGGGCAAGGCAAGACAAATAGCATGTCAAAAACACTTGACCTGTCAACAGTCTTAGTTTGAACTGTCGACAGGCTTTTTCCAAGAGACAGGATTTTTTCAGACCTGTCATGCCGACAGGCTTTTATAGTAAGTGAAAGGATTACAGACCTGTCGACATGCTTATGACGTATCAAAATATCCTAATTCGTTTAGGAGTTATTTTCTGGATCCGTTCTGGATTTCAATATGTTTATTTTCTTTTTCTTTATTTTAATTTCCTAATTAGAGAAGTACTCTTATTTTACTTACATATATAAAGCCATTATATCTTATATTTTTATTATTCAACTTTTAATCAATAAACTTTTGAGTTTTTTTTCCTCATATTTACGCGTGGATTCGAGTTGTTTCTTTTCGCTCTTGGATTCTGACTGTTCTTGCTTATGGATTCAAGTAGTTATCCCTACCAAAAGATCTTTTCAGGGTTCGTCAGCGTTAGAACGAGATCTAACCCGCGTCGATCGTTTTCTTCGCTTCCTCGTCTTGCGTCAAGTGGTATCAGAATTACAACTACTTTTCGATGATGGCAGGAGATGACGATGAATTACAAGGCCTTTCTTAAGGATGGACACTACGACAAGGAGGGGCAACACTTTCAAAAGGATGTCTTTCGAGGTTAATGATCGAACTCTAGCCGAGGATACGTACCAAAGCGGATATGATCATCAATCGTACCAACCACCGTATCAACCAACACCATATCTACCACTACTACATCAACCACACCATAGTTATGCTAATTATCACTTTAAACTTAGTTGTTGATGTCCGTTTTTTTGTAGTTTATATATCACCTGGAAATGAGCGTTATACAGATAAATAGTAGGAATATATTTTTAATCTATTTTATTCTCGTTAGGTAGTGGCAACTCCTCTGAAGTTTTACCATCAATAGACCCGACCATGGTTCCAGTTCGAACCGGCGACCTGAAGCGGAACTGTGGAACAAAAATCAGAATCGGGCTGCCCGTTCTCCTGTTCTAAACCGAATCAGAACTGGGCCCTAACCGGTCTGCTTCGGGACTCATTTTTTAAGAATCAATACCAGTGATTTCGGTTCTTGAACAATTTTTTGGCCTTTTGGGCCCGCCGCCTGGGGCCTGGCCAGCCACGGGCCAGGACCGCCCTCCTGGGCCTCGCCAGCAATGGACCTAGCCTGACTTGCTCGCCTGGGGCCTAGCCAGCAGCTGAAAAAAAAATGAACCTGTCCAAAACTAGAACTGGCTAGGTCCTCGATCCGGCTATGGTTCCTCATATGGAGGAACTGGGAACCACTAATTTCGGAACCGAAATCGCCGATGATGGAACTGGGGTCGGGTCCAACTATCACTGTTGGAGTTGTGGAGCCTGATTATTGCATTGACGGATTATCGTCCTATGAAAGTATTATGCGGAGCCCCCAAAGCTAAACTACTTTTTGAAGTCTCTTGAGGATCTCGAAGTGAAGGCAAATCACTTATGGAAAGAGGTTGGGTGAGTTCGGAGTTTAATGTTATGGCCAAGTTAGAGTTCGCTTCCGAGTAACAGTTTTGCATCACTTCGGAGGAGCACTCTGAAGCGGCAGTGCAGAGAAGTGCCTCAGAGATGAATTGCAGAAGCGGTCCAGTCTGAAATCTTCATGGCCCATGAAACTTGGGAACCTTGTCAAGGGAAGTTTGGTGATTTCACAACTTTTAACTCTAATTTTCTCTGTAAAAGGAGATATCACATCATTAGGGTTAATATGATTTTGGTAGGCGAGTGTATGTCGTTGTAAAAAACAGAGCGACAGTGAGGTTCTCTATTCTTCTTCTCCTCTGATAATAGTGGATTTGTGTGTCTCTATGTGATTTTTCTCAATTTGAGTTTTTCATATAAATTTCTGGCGTCTTTGATTGTGTGGTTGATCTGTACTCTTTGATCTTCCCCCATCTTGTTCCCCAACAATTGCTATTAGAGCTATGGCTCGTGATGGTGGAAGAAGGAAAGTTCAGAGTTGAAAGGTTCAACGGCACTAACTTCGAATTCTGAAAGATGCAGATTGAAGACTATTTGTATCAGAAAAATTTTACAGTTTATACTGTTTAATAGATTTCTGCATCTATAGGGAAGATTCGCTTTTTTACTCAAGATGATGGTTTTATCCAGAATTTTACAGGAAAAATATGGGGGAAGAACATAGATTGTAGACTCTCTTTAATGATACATGTTGATCGTTACATGTTCATGGAAATTCCTCCAAAATTTCTGAGAAATACAAAATAGACTAAGATCAAGAAGGATCTTCCTCACCTATAGATTTCCTCCTCTTCTACCATTATCGTATGCTAGTGATTGTAAGAATGATAATCACTATACATACATAGAGCCATAATTAATGGGTGATTTATATATAGATAGAAACATACACAAGGCATCTCCAACTTAAAGCTACCAATATAATCACCTCTCATTTGCTAGTGTACAACCCAAGAGTCAAGATAAGATTTTGGTCTTCAATCCAACACAAGCTTATCAATAACATAAAACACATGAAAATTTCATGGGAAACAAGGAAATAATTAGGGAAATTGAGTTCAATAAATAGGAAACTCCTTCATATATTCAAGAAAAAATTTCATCAAATAATTTAAATTTAGGTGCAGCTAAAAATCAAATCAGAAAATCTTGAATCAAAAATTTTAATTTACTCCCTCACCTCGTCGAAGATACCACCGCCGCCTGCCTCCGCCCTGCGCGTCGCCCGGCACGGCCGCAGCTGTGGTGGTCGCGCGTCTGGCCGCGCCCCCAGCCGTGGTCTACACCAGATGAGGGGAGAAAGAGAGAAGTTGGGGGAGGAAAGAGAGATGGGTAGAGAGGATTTTGGGAGAAATTTTCTAGGGTTCATATATTTGGGGGAGATGAAAGGGAACGTAGTTTCTCAGCCTGAGAAAGAAAAGAGGAAGATGGAAAAATTTTCATCCCGCCATTTACCCAACCCCCCCCCCCCTTCAAAACAAATTTTTTTGCACTTTATAAATTTCTCTATAAGCCACATGTCCCTACTCATGCCACATGTCTCCATCTTTCTCAAGCAAAATTCTAACCATCCATCTACCTATCTCATGCATACCTACCCCTCTCCACTAAATCCTTCTCAATACATTATTATGGTATTTTTTTGGTATTTAATTTATGTACTTGTATTCACACAATGTACATATATACCACTTTATTACATATATAAGTATGAACAATATATTGAAAATATATAAGTATATAAGAGTGTGTGTGTGTGTGTGTATTCATACAAGAATGATCATGTTCACAAAGATTTACATATACCTAATATACATGTATATGTCTATATGTGCATATATCAAATACCCATGCCCCCCATTTTTAACTTTTTTTTTCCACGGGTGACTAAACATCCATTGTTACACCGGCTTAATTTGGTTATCGCCTCAGATAATCAGTTTATTCTCTTTAAAAAGTACTAAATCAAGATTAAGAATTTCGGGGCGTTACATGCCTTGTGCATATCAGCTGTGGGTAACTTGATGTATGTTATGGTCTGTACGAGACCAGATATTACTCAAGCAATGGGAGTTGTCAATAGATACATGAGCAATCCTGGACAGGAGCATTGGATAACAGTTGAATGGATCACGATATATCTGAAAAGAAGTTCAGATATGGCATTGTGCTATGGAGGTACAGACGTTTGTCAGTACGGATATGTTGATTCTAACTTTGCAGGTGATGTAGATAGTCGAAGGTGTACCATTGGTTATGTCTTTATACTGAAAAGTGGAGCAGGAAGCTGGGTGTCGAGATTACAGAAGATAGTTGCCTTGTCTTTGACAAAGGCTGAATATATTACAGGGATAGAAGCTTGCAAGGGGATGATATGACTGAAAGATTTTATGAAAGAGTTTGGCAAGGAGCAGGTGCGTCCCTCACCGCACAGTGATAGCCAGAGTGTTATAAATCTTGCCAGCAATTCAGTCTATCATGACAAAACAAAACACATTGTTGTGCGGTACCATTTCATTCACACACTTTTCAAAGATAATGTGTTGTCACTAAAGAAGATACACACAAGCCAGAATTCTGCAGATATGTTGACCAAGATGGTCACGGTGGAGAAGCTGAAAACCTATTCAGTTTTTATGAGTTTTCAAGGCTGAGAATCTGGAGTTAAGTAGCATCAAGTTCACTATTGATCGAGAATTGGCGGGGGAGAGAGAGAGAGAGAGAGAGAGAGAGAGAGAGAGAGAGAGATGAAGTGCCTCTATTGTGTCAATAATCAGTTTTCAAATGGGAGATTGTTAGAGTTGTGGAGCCTAATTTTTACCTTTGACGGAGTGTCACCCTAAGCAGAGTATTGTGCAGAGCCCCTGAAAGCTAAACTACTTTGTGAAGTCTCTTGAGGATCCCGAAGTGAGGGCAAATCACTCCTGAAAAGATGTTGGGCAAGTTCGGATTTTCATGTTACGAGCAAGGTCGGAGTTTCGTTCTGCAGTAGCAGTTTGGCATCATTTCGGAGGAGCACTCAGAAGCGGCAGTGCAGAGAAGCACCTCGGAGATGCATTGCGGAAGCGGTCCAGTTTAGAAGTTTCGTGGCACGTGGAATTGGGGGAACGTGTCAAGGGCAATTTGGTGATTTCACAACTTGTAACCCTATTTTTTCTATAAAAAGAGATGTGTTGTCATTAGGGTTAAGATGATCTTGAGAAGAGAGTGTATGCCATTGTAAAAGATAGAGTGGCTATGAGGTTCTCTCTTCTTCACCTCTGTAATCTCTCTGATAATAGTAGATTTTTGTGTGGCTCCGTGATTTTTCCCAATTTGAATTTTCACGTAAATTTCTGATGTGTATGATTGTGTGGTTGATATGTGCTGTTTGACCTTCCCCCATATTGTTTCCCCCAACAATCACCACTACTACTCTCAATTCAGACGGCCCTATCTTCATAGTGTACATATACGCGTATCCGCACCAAATTTTGAGAGTGTTTTGAGACACAGCTGGTGTATATAGCCACAATGTGTGACATTAAGGGCCTGTTTGTTTCCCCGCAAAACGCCGCAAAATCGCAAGTCGTAAAACTCTTTTTCATTTTCAGCTGTTTGTTTCGTTGCAAAATATTTCGCAAAATACAACTCTCATTTCCCACTTGCAGTTGCTACAGTTAAATTTGTGGTCATATAAATCTCACTTTTACACTCAAATTTTCCCACTTGCAACTGCTACAGTTAATTTTGTGGTCATGTAAATTCTACTTGTAATATATTCGTAGTGCCAAAGCAGTTACTTGATAATCAATATATAATTTAATATTATTAAATATTTAATATATTTAATATTTTTAATAGTGTTTAATTTCTTACCGAATTATTTTATACTGGTATTTTTTAGTTTTTTATTATTTTTAAGATTGTTTTAATATTTACTATTTTATTATTTTAATTTAATATATAATTTAATATTGTTATTTAATACTTTATTATTTATTAATATTTACACCAATTTTCTTAATATTTTATTTAAATTTAATATTTTATTAATATAACAATAATGTGTTTTAATATAAAATTATTATATATTTAATTTATTTATTTCTTAATATAAATAATTACTTTATTAATATTATAATATACTTTAAAATTAAATTAATATTTTATTATGTTAATATTGTAATAATTCATTATAATAATATCATAATAATATTTCATTATTAAATTTATAATTATATTTTACTTTGTTAATTTTATATTTTTATAATATTACGATATTATTATCATAAAATTTAATATTATAATAATCTTAAGTATTTTATAATATTATAATATTATAACTATATTTTATTAATTTTCTTAAGATTTTTTTAATATTTATGTTTTATTAGTATCCTTAAAATTTAATTCAGTTTCTTTAGATTTTCTTAAAATTTTATAATTACTTATTTAGTTAATATTGTAGTAATATTTTACTAATTTTACTAATATTTTATTAATATTATTGTTATAAATAAAATATTAAGATTATTAATTTTTTATCTCAAATTTATTAATACAATTTAATTTGTAATAGTAGATTTAATTTAATAGTATTTATAATATTTAAATTACTGCTACAGTTAATTTTGTGGTCAACTTTTCCACTTACACTTTTACATTACCAACCAAACACCGTAAAACACAATATACTTTATCATTTACACTTTCACTTTATCAACCAAACACCGTAAAACACAATATACTTTTCCATTTACACTCCACTTTATCAACCAAACACCGTAAAACACAATATATTTTCTCTGCTACAGTTCATTTTTTCCATTCTCATTTTACGACTTACGACTTGCGACGTTTTGCAACGAAACAAACAGGCCCTAAGTGTGGCTACTGTTTGCGCGGCCACGAGCAAGAAGTTACGGCAACTACAATTTGGTGCTAGGCTTTTTATTGGACTGTGGCCAGCCCAAAGGTAAGCTGTGCCGTGCCAGTCGAACCATACAATACAGTCCCAAAACATGCTCGCCCACTCTCTCACGCATAAATCTCCTCATTTACTCCCCCATGTGTACGGACCCCTTCTCTCATCTCATCATCCAAGTTTTCTTTTAACCTTCAGTGCTCTCCTCTGCTCTTCTCAATTCCCCTATATTTTTATACAGCTAGGCTCCCCCAACACCAACACCGACACAAGTGAAGATGAGTAGTGCCCAAGTGATCTGGGAATTACTTGGAGAGGAGCTGATCGTGAGTGGTGAGCAAGGCCACCTTCCCCCAGGCTTCAGGTTCCACCCAACTGACGAGGAGCTCATCACCTACTACTTGGCATCCAAGGTCTTCAACGGGGCCCTCTGCGGCGTCGACGACATCGTCGAGGTCGATCTCAACCTATGCGAGCCCTGGGAGCTGCCAGGCAAGTCTCAACTAGTATTTTATAACTCAAGGTTCATAGCTCATAAACTTACTTCATTGTGTTGATTGATTGCAGATGTGGCGAAGATTGGGGAGAGGGAGTGGTACTTCTTCAGCCTGAGGGACAGGAAGTACCCCACTGGGCTCAGGACCAACAGGGCCACCGGCGCCGGATACTGGAAGGCCACGGGGAAGGACGGGAGGTGCGCGCTGCGGGGACCGGCGCGCTCGTCGGCATGAAGAAGACGCTCGTGTTCTACAAAGGACGGGCACCTCGCGGGGAGAAGACCAAGTGGGTGCTGCATGAGTACCGCCTCGAGGGCGATTATTCTTGCCGCCATACTTGCAAGGTATGTAACCAATTCAAACTAGTCATCTTCTCCAAAAAAAAAAAATTACCCCTCTCAAGATTAGGTATTGGTACATGATAGTAATCACAAGAGTCTCTTACCAAATTGCTAAAAGATCAAGCTTGTTTAGTGATAATAGGGCCCCCTCTTGTCCTCAAGATGCCCTAGACTAGTGCATAGTGTTATTGATAGTACAAAAAGAAAATGTTTTTTTTTTTAAAACAGTTAACCTTTATCTGTGTATTAATACTTGAATACAAGCACGAGCATAATCATGTCACCAGATTCTAATTTCTAAAAGTGGCAACTACAGTAGTCCTGTACTAATTGATTTATGAATGAATGGTTCAAAATAGAACAAATGATATTTTTGTACCCTTATTAACAAAATGCCGTGCGATTATTTATCTTTATTACATTATAGATGATCTCTCTATTTCTAGACATTTAGATTTCTCACTAATCATCACTAATCTACATTGACAACAAAAGACAAGCCTTGTTTATTCTTATTATTCTTCGTCATGTGAGTGACCAAACTTATTCAAGCAGGTAATCGAGTCTCTTTTGTTGCATAAACTCATGAATGCAGGAAGAATGGGTGATCTGCAGGATTTTCAACAAATCTGCAGCAGCAGCAGCAGCTGATCAGAAGAAGAGCCAGTACCACAACAACAACACAGACAACCAAGCTCCCTGCTACTTTGATCCCTCCCCTTACTCTCCAACTGCAGCAGCACTACCAGACCTTCAAACCCTAGAAAGCCCAATTCAATTCCTCCTCCAAAACAACAACAACCACCACCACCTCTTCATTCACCCTCATGAACCTAACCCTAACTCTAATCTCTACTTCCCCAGCCAAGCTCCAATATCCAATCCTTTCTCAAATCCCAATTCATTCCCGGGGATAATAGCTTGGGCCCACCACAAGCAGAAGCTCTCTCCAACTGGCTTGACGTGTACCTGCAACAAAACCCTGGAACCTGTGAACTGGCCTTTGGTGGCCAGCTGCCCTTGTTGGGAGTTGGAGGAGGAGGAGACCTGTGCTCTCTGTGGGGCCCACCCTAGCTAGCTAAGTTCCTTGTCAATCAATAGATGCATATATGTGCCGGAAATAACTCGGAGACGTATAAGATTTTAGAGCGAAATGTGTCCTGTTGTGTATATTTGGAAGTTTTGTTGTACTTGTGTGCTAATGGGCCTCTCTGCATGGAGTTAATTTATGAGAGAAAGAGTGGAGAGAGATTGCGTGAGGCCAGCAGCCAGCAACTTTAGGGTTGACATCTAATCTATTATTATTAAATATGTATCGTTTGTGTTTTGTTATTTCATCATCTAGTTTGTGATGTGATAGGGTCAAGTCAAGGAGTAAATCAATGGTGAAAGTGGGTGTGATTTACGTCAGCTGGATTTGTTTGCATGGTGATTAATTGATTTGATTGGAGGTTGCCTGCATGGATGCATGACGTGGGTCCAAAGAGGAGAGTTGAAGGGATTGACGTGACTTTGTGTACGTAGCTAGCTCCGGCTGTGTGCTCCCATGGATGGGAGGTGAAGCTCTTAGGCAGTGGTTGTTTGGTTGGCGGACGCAGAGATCGAATTTGGTGAGACTTATGTTAAATTTCCAATATTTGTGTTTGGCTGTATTTTTTTAGGAAGAAAAAAAAGACGTTGGCTTTACATTTGTGTTCTATTTTTTTTCTCTCATGATTTTTTTTCTCACGGATAAAAGATAATCTAGTGAAAATCTATTGCCGTCGACTCCATCTCAGAACTTTCAAAAGAAAAGCTGATATATGAGGCCTACTCTAAATTTTCTCAATTTCTTTCAGAACCAACGAGGCCCTTATCTCCTTGGAGGAAGAAGTTGTTTCTATATTTCTTAATTCATGGTACAAATCTATGCATGTGACTCGCATTAAAAACTGTGGAAAGAAGAGTTTAACTTATATTTCAGTAATTGAATGTGCTTTCTTTGCTTCCTTTTTATTTAATTTTAATCTTTAGGGAAATAGGGAGCTTATTTGATGATGCAGCTAAGAAAGCAAATTGCAGTGAGGCAGCTATGGGATATCAGCGTGGTCAAGTACAAAATAAATGAAGTGCAAAGCATTTGGGCTATGGAGCGTGAACAGGAGTCTGCCTTATGAATGAAAAAGAAAAGCAAGGGACATATTGTCATGTATCTTCAGTAAATCATGAGGATTAGAGAGAGATTCTTATAACTTTTAGGGGGAAATGCATCCTTACTCTTTGTTTGAGACTCGTTTATTTTTATACGCATATGTTTATGATGTATACCCAAAGATCGTCATCTCAATAAAATTGCTATCGTCATTACCTCTCACATGTCAGTGCGACACATGATAACCTAACATAACTTTCTAGACGAGTAATCACAAATTTCACCAATATAGTCGATGAAAAAAACCTGCCAATAATTTTAATTTGCACAAGATTAGCAGTGGGTTAGGCATCACTTGCCACCTCACCAACTTGCAGAGCTCCAAACTGAAGAATCATGCATTTTATTGTCACCATAATCATTTTTCTTTCTTTCTTGTGTTTTTAGATAATATCTCACGAGAAAAGAGCGGGCCCGGCACTTACACAAGGAACGATATTTTGGAGAATTTGTATTTTCTAAGCATAACGATGTCCAAACGTAATTGTACAAGTTTTAGAGTTTCATGAATATTTTGTGTGCGCCTGTGTGTTCATGCTAAAGCAGCAGTGAGAAGATTAGAATGAGCATTTTTGTTGAATTTGAAATTTGGAACTGTGAGCAGACGTCAAATCGTCACTCCAAACAGGAGGTTATTTGAAAATAATAAAAATTACATTGGGCATGTTTGGTTAAGGGTGAAAATGAGGAAGTAGAGAAGTGAGAAGTGGTATTAGTTTCTTTTGAAACTTGAGAATTGGTTAGTAAATTTTTCGGTATTTAGATATTATTAGGAAGTGTGGTTTGAAAAATGTTATGTCTTTTCTGGTGTTTGGATGGTAATGTGAAAGTGGAAGTGGAAAAGTTGACCACAAAGTTGATTTCAAAATAATATTAAAATAAAATTAATTAAGAAAAATAAAAAATGGACTGTAATTAGAATGCAAGTTAGATTTACATGATCAAAAAATTACTGCTTTGTGCTACAACTTATTACAAGTGAGATTTACATGACCACAAAATTAACTATACCACTCTAGAAGTGAGGAAATAGTTGTGTAAAAGAGAAAAGAGAGAAGGAAAAAGGGTTTTCTTGTTTTCCTTTTTCGGTGTTTGGATAGATAGGGAAGTGAGCAATTATACTTCCCCAATTCCTTACTTCCGCCCACTTCCTTGCAATCAAACACGCCCGTTGTTGAATAACTCCATCTTATCATTGTCCCTGCGTAAGAAAAGGATCAAAAAAAAGAAAATTCGGTGACCAAGAGCCTAAAATCTGACATCATAAGAAAAAGAAAGACCATAAAAAAGGGGGGAGGCAACTGTTGGGAATGGAGACACCCTCTGCGAGGGCCCGATTGCGGTGAAAACGAAAATTACATTTCTGAAGGCGCATTTCCGTCATTGCAGCAACATTCTATAAATTTAACGTTATGTATTTTCTTAGAGTTAGAGATTTTCATGTGCCGTCATTTTTTTTAAGAGAAAAAACATTATAAACTTATTTCTCATAGAGTTTCAGATATGATTGATCTCAATAATTGGTATGAGAGCGAGGCTAGAGTTTCAGTAGGAGTTATGGGTTCAGAAGAAAGCAAATCGAAATTGAGAAATTCGATGGTTCAAATTTCACTTTTTGGAGGTCATCTATAGAAGATTATCTATATCAGAAATATCTTTATCGGTCGTTGCTGGGTAAAGAGAAGGGGCAGAAGAAGGACGAATTTGATGAAGACTGGGCAATCCTTGACAGAAAGGCAATCAGGTAGATTCGATTGTCGCTCGCAAAAATAGTCACCCATAACATATTGAGTAGAAGACGACAATAGATCTGATGGCAGCGCTTGTGAAGATGTACGAGCAGCCATCTGTTGCGAATAAGGTACATTTTATGAAGAAGCTTTTCAACCTCAAATGGTAGAAGGGTGTTCTTTCATGTCGCATCTCGGTGAGTTCAACATGATCGTTGATCAGCTTACCTCGGTTGGTATCATGTTTGATGATGAGGTTCAAGCCTTATTAATCCTATCTCAATTGCCAGAGAGTTGGCAGGGAAGCGTCACCGCAGTTAGTAATTCGGCTGGGAAGAAGTTGATACTTGTTTCCTTGAAAAAATTAAAAGTGTGTAAAATCTTTATTTGATTGTAAAGAAATTACAGCAGATCAATAATCTGTTTACAAAAGAGGGAAGAATGGTTGGATCTCCCCTTTGTTTAAGGTTGGACTCTTCATGTAGCGGTGGAGAGTGATTCTTATTCTTCGTTGATGAGCCGAACTGGAAGCTTGATCTTCAAATCTTCCTACTCTCGTTAGAAGCGCACTGGTTAGGTATGAAACTCAATCAGTGACTAAAATGTCAAAGAGATTAGAAACTCAACTTGAACTCAGCAAGTTTATAGAGTTTTCTCTTCCAACACAATATGTGTTCAGCAGCCTTGTGCTTAGCTTTCAGCCTTCTGTAGTTATTCAGCTTCAAGCATCAAGCCTCAAGTATGCCTTTTAGGGATTCCCTCCTCTGGCCTATGACTTCTTGAGTTCCTCCTCCAGAATTCTCCCTTTCCCCTAGCTACTCGTAGCTATTTATAGAGAATTCTTGGGTGAAACTAATCCCTTAATTCTCTCCATAATGGGAGGGTGTAACCAACCCCTTATATCTCTTCATAATGGGAAGTTATTTCTCATTATGTGGAGAGAAAATGGGGTGTAACTGACCAAGTTCGTGGCTGTCAATTATAACAGAAACGCGGGTCTCGCGCTGGACGCGGAACTCGCTCTGATGTTGACACGCGGAGCTCCCAGGCTCGCATCTGTGTTGGAACGCGGAGCTCACAGACTCGCATTGAAGTTGAAACGCGAAGCTTCTCAGGCTTGCATTTGTGTTGAAACGTGAAGTTACACAGGCTCGTGTTTTAATGTTAAAACGCAACCTTGAGGTCTGCGTCTCAAAAAAACAGCACGACCATCGCGTTTAGCAGAGACTGCGAGGTTCGCGTCTGAAATTGGAACGCAATCTCTGCGTTTGACAAAGGACTCGAGGTCTGTGTTTAGGTTGAGATGCGACCCTCGCGTTTGGCATGAGGCCTGCGTCTGAGACTTGAACGCGACCTCCGCGTCTACGGGGTTCACGTCTGAGGCTTTGTCTTTAATAATTTTTAGACAACCTACAGAACTCTCTCCAAAGTTTCTGAAACTCTACGGTTGACTGGGACAGATTTCAGAATACTTTAGACTTCATGTTGATTTGGACTTGCAATCTTTTGAGATGTCTTGAGCTTGATCTTGTCTGGATTTTGGTCTCCGTGAATGTATTATTGAACTGCTTAAAGTCTCGAGGAAAGATCATTGTAATTATCTAGATACACAATGTAAAACTTATCTGAGCTCTAATTTGATTGTCGGTGTACTGTTGAACCAGTAGAGTTGTCAATTGCCTTGGCAGTGTACTGTTGAACTGATTGCAGCAGCAGAGACATACTCTTTGTATTGGAAGAGAGGATGCGGCTCTCGCAAATGTCACATTGGATGCACCTGTCATTGGGTGCGGATGTTGTGGACTCCAAAAGACGTGATCTTCATTTGATGTTGAGACGCAACTCTAGCTTGGTGTTTGAGATGCGGCTCTGTGCTTGAGACACGAAGATCGCGCTCAAAGCTTCTTGAATCATGTCTGTTTCTTTTTTCACTAGAAAACTAGACTGAGTAAAGTAAAGAGTTTTCATTTTAGAGGTGTGATATTAACTTAGCAAATTAAATAACTCCACTGGGGAAATTTGAGAACGTTACTATCAGAGGTGTGATGTTAACTTGACAGGGGGATCAGGACTTGTGATTTGAACAAGTTTTGTGGACTTATTATTCTATGAATGAGAATAACAAGTGGAGTTTGATCCGCTGGAGATTATGTCAAAGGTTTAGTGTTAACATGATTAGAACTCTGCTGGGAATGAAAATTTACTGTTAGAGGTGTGATATTAATATAACAGTGATTGATTTTGCGATCTATGCAATTTAAGTAGACCGGTCATTCTATTGAGGATAATGACAAGCGGGATTGGATTTGTTGAGGATCCATAGAGATTTTTATCGTCAGAAGTATAATGTTAATGTGACGGGTTGGTCTTGCGATTTGAGCAAATTGAATTGTCAGAGGCGTGATGTTAATTTAACAAAGATGTATGCTAGGGGTGTGATATTAACTTAGCATCAAGAAAGTCTCATTTTCATTGCGAAAACTGAGAATATCACTGTCATAGGTATAGTATTAACTTGACAGTGAAATGAATGCTAGAGGTGTGATGTTTAACTTAGCATTGAAATTCTCGGTTTCATTGTGAAAATCGAGAGAAGATCATTGTCGTAGGTGTAGTGTTTAACTTAACAATGAAATGAATGCTAGAGTGTGATATTAACTTAGCATTTGAAATTCTCGGTTTCGCTGGGGAAATCACGAGAAGATCATTATCATAGGTATAGTGTTTAACTTAACAATGAAATGAATGTTAGAGATGTGATATTAACTTAGCATTGAAATGTCTCGTTTCACTGAGAAAATGGAGGAGATCATTATCATAGGTGTAGTGTTTAACTTAACAATGAAATGAATGCTAGATATGTGATATTAACTTAGCATTGAAATGTCTCATTTCACTGAGAAAATCGAGAAGATCACTGTCATAGGTGTAAGTTAACTTAACAGTAAGATGAATTTGCAATTTAAGTAAAGCAACTTTGGTCAGAGGTGTAATGTTAACTTGATCAGGATTTGTCTTGCGATCTGAGCAAGTTTGGTCAGAGGTGTGATGTTAACTTGATCGGGATTTGTCTTGTGATCTGAGCAAGTTTGGTTAGAGGTGTGATGTTAATTTGATCGAAATTTGTCTACTGTTAGAGGTGTGATTTTGAATATAACAGTACTTTGAGTGGACTTGCCATTCTGTGAGAGAGAACAACAAGTGGGGTTTGATCTACTGATATAAAAGTTTTACTGTCAGAGGTATGATGTTAACGTGACAGGTTCAATCTGTAATCATTTCACCGAGAAAACGAATGCAGCTTTTTGTAGTCCTATCATTCGATGGAAGAGAACTGGTATAAGATTTTGGTAGGGATTTTAGGGAATGACTGTAGGCTGTCCAAAAGTTACTGGAGGACAAGCCATTGAAAAGCAAAGTTTCAAGCTCTTGACGCGAGGGACTATCACCCGCGTCTCAGCATCAAGGCGCGTTGGCTCGACACCCACGTCTCAGCATCAAGGCGCGTTGGCTCGACACCCGCGTCTCAGCATCAAGGCGCGTTGGCTCGACACCCGCGTCTCAGCATCAAGGCGCGTTGGCTCGACACCCGCGTCTCAGCATCAAGGCGCGTTGGCTCGACACCCGCGTCTCAGCATCAAGGCGCGTTGGCTCGACACCCGCGTCTCAGCATCAAGGCGCGTTGGCTCGACACCCGCGTCTCAGCCTCAAGACGCAAAGGTCTAAAACCCGCGTCTCGGTTATAACCGCCTTGGTTAAGGGACCAATCACTGCCTACACGTAAGGGAAATCAGCCCCCATCGTGGCGTGTCTTTAGCAGGCACGTGGGTTAGTTACCGCCCATGTAGCGGGGAAGTGGCCCCTCATTGTGGAGCGTTTTCAGGGGGCACGTTCACCCCTGGGACCTCTATAAATAGCCTCGTTTGCTATGAGGTCGAGGCAATGGGCGACAACACACACACACAGAGAGAAAAGAAGCAGATCAACTCTTCAGCAAGTTCGCTGCGTACGAGCTAGCTTTCACCTACCTTCTCTTTTAGAGTTTTGGTAGACAGAGCTGTGTCACTCTTTCTACCGGCCGAAGAGGAGATCCCTGAAGGACGGTCATCTGGTCAACGGAGAACAAGATTCACTCTCCACCGCCACACGAAGAACCCAGCCTTAAACAAAGGGGGCATTCAAGATTCAACATCCTCCCTCCCTTGTAACCGGAAGGAACAGTTTTTGTTGTAATCCTTTTTATTTGATTCAAGGAAAACTTTTACTGCAATTCTTGTCCTCTCCTTTTCCGGGTCTTACAAGAGATGGCGACTCCGCTGGGGACTACTTTCGTCACTGACGAACAGATCGTGGCGCAGGATGACGTCCTCCGTAACGGGAAGATGGTCGAATCGCTCATTGTCGAGTTTGACCAGGCGAAATATGCAGAGTTTCTCTCTTCTGGCTCCAAGAGCCCAAAGACCCGCGTCTGTCGCAGGGTCTCGGCGGGGAATGGCCCCGAAGCCCGACCTGAAGCTCTCTTGGGCGCCGCTGCTGCTGCCCCACTGTGCCCAGCAAAGTTCACGCGTCAACGCCTCTCAGAAGGCCCGCGTGATCCCAAGCACAGTTGCTGTTGCGACCAACTCCGGCGCACAGAACACCCGCGTCAGCGTCTCTCAGGAGACCCGCGTGGATAAACTCTCTGGTGATCAACATCAGGTCGTCGTTGGTTACTCTCCACCTCCACGACGCAACCGAAACGCGAGCGTCGACAGAGGAGACGTGCGCGTCAGCTCCAAGTTGGAACCGTTGGTTGTCCAACTAAGGCTGGACGCGACGTACAATCTCGCGCCTTGCCCGCGCCACGTCCAGTACGTGAAATCCGCGTTTGGCGTCCCAAACGCGAGATTCCTTCAGTTGGGTCCTCTGAGGACCAACTCATCAAACGCCAAGGTGAGACCTCTGCGTCTCGTCAAGCGCAAGAGGCACGATCCCATAGGCGTGGGGCCCCGCAGCCCATCCTCTCTCAAGTGTCTCTGCCCAGACGCACCAGGCAGCAACGCGAGACTCGCGTTTTGTCTCAGCAGAGACGCCAGACGCGCGTTACACAGCCGCGTCGCGAGAACCGCGTCCCTGAAGCCTGCGTCCAGGCTGTGCAGCACATGGATGCCTCCCGTCTCCGACGTTGCGAGGCTAGTCTTTTCAATCCCCCTCCCATGGATTTGAGGGATTACTTGACAAAGAGAAGAAGTGCCAATCAGGTCACTTTGTCATGCTGCTTCCAACGGCTTATCTCCATGCTCTCTGAGTGCCGTTGCGGATCAGGCCTACATCAGCAGTCTTTAGTCAGACAGCTGACCCTGATTCCCCCGTCAGCTAAAAGAAGACGCTCCCACAGAAGGAGAATTCTCTGACGTTGAGTACCCGGAGCTCACTGCGAATATGACAAGCAGGAGCAAGGGAAAACAACTTGCAGTCAGCTCAGATGAGTCCGAGTCTGACTCTGAACCGGAAGGGGTGTATCGACACACTCGCACCCAGACGGGGGCCATTCCCCCAATTGACTATAATGCCTTAGCCCGCGGCGTTGAAGTGAACGATTCTCACTCCGCCGTAGCGGAATCTAGGGCTTCGAACTCTTCCGTCGATAAGGAGACCTCCGCTTACATGACAGGCACTCCTGAGGAGACGGCTAGACGTTTAGAGCAGATCCAGAAGGCGCAAATGGATATGATTCTTGCTCAGCAGGAATCTATCAACTCCCTCAAGCAGGCAATTGCACAGCTGCTCGAAGACAGGAGGAAATCTCCTCCTAAAAAGTCAAAGGGCAAAAGGAGAGAGGGAGAAAGCTCATCTTCCGAACCTTCTGAGGAGACGCGGCAATCTGCTGCGGATTCGCCCAAATCCTCGTCGCAAGTAAAAAGCGACCAAGACCCGGGGAAGGCTCATGCTAAAAGAATGAGTCAACTGGAGCGACGCCTCGAGGCCCTTGCCAATCGCAAAGACCTCCAAGAAGTAGGAGTGGTCCGGCCCTATCCGGCTGAGTGGGACTTAGTTCCATACCCTCCTAAGTTCAAAGCTCTGACCCTCCAAGCATTCGACGGGAAGGGGTCACCCAACCAGCACATCTACTACTTCAAATCCCAAACCGGGAATGTAGTAGACAACGATGCTATCCTGGCGCGTCTGTTCATCGGCACCCTGAAAGGGTTGGCCTTTGAATGGTTCATGAAGCTCCCAGAAGGTTCTATCAAGAACTGGGGCGATCTGGAGAAGCTGTTCTTAACACGCTTCTTTGGAGATGACTCCGAAGTCACGATGCCCACCCTTTTGGCTACCAAACAGCGGAAAGGGGAGTCCGTCAAATCTTTCGTGGAAAGATTTCGGAACATGGCACTCCGGTGTCCAAGCGGCATGACCCAGGCCACCCTGGTGGAAACATGCCGCCACAATCTCCAAACCTCACTCCTTGCTCAAATAGGAGTTGCTGAAAGCCGCACCTGGAAGCAATTGGTCCAACAAGGTGAACATGCTGAGGAGATTGTCGCCCGCGTCAGAGCGAGGAAGGTAAGCCTAGGCCGGAAAGATCGACAAGGCGTGCGCCAGACACATCCCTCCAAACAAAGCGGAAGGATAATTTGGCAACGGAGACCAAATCTCCCGCCAAACCTCAATCAGGCAGGGCGAGTGGCTCTTCAAGTCAGCCTCGCGCCAACAAGCAATGTTCCTTCAAGGAGGAACATGTCGATTCACTCTTCAAACTACTTAACAAGAGCAACCGACTAAAGCTCCCTGAAGCTAGGCGCCCAGAGGAAGTCGGCAAGACCGACAATCCCAACTACTGTCTATACCACAGAATGTTGGGGACACCCTACCAAAAGCTGCTACATCTTCAAGGACGTCCTTCAAGCTCTGATTGACGCGGAGGTGTTAAAGCTCCGACCAGAGCAGAAGAAGGTGACGGCTAATGTGACGTCAGCTCTCCAGTTCGGAAGACAACCCCCAACGCCTGCGGGGGTGATCCCTATTCCAAGAGGAGAGCTAAGAGTGGTCAACACAGACCCTCACCAGCAGCAAGAGAAAGGCTTGGTACCCGTCCCTACACCTCAAGGGGAAATCATGTGGGTCCACCCTGACCTTGTCGATGCACGGCAATGGACTACTGTGACCAACAGAAAATCCAAAGGCAAGGCAAAAAGCCTCGTCTTGCAACGTGGTATGCGCCTCTTCCCGAGAAGCGGAGACCGATATCCCTTCACTGACCGACTCAGAGGAGGAAACGATAGTCTTGGCCGCAGAGCCCAACCAACCAATGGCGGGAACCCGTTCAGGACAGGCGTACTTGAAACAGTACGGCGAGACGGCAGTAGCCCTCCACAACCAACTGCGGAGCCAGTCAGGCCCTCCACAAAGCCACCTGTGGAGAAGCAGAAGGAGACTCGATTTTCTCGAGCCCTTCAAAAGGGCATCGCGGAAGGATCTGCGGCACCTTACCGCTTTGATGTCCTGGCTCAGTTGGCCAACATTCCGACATGCATTACCTTGTATGAACTTCTTAGACTATCGAAGTCTACTAGGGAAGCTCTGCAAGAAGCTCTGGCAAATGCTGAGGTCTTTATGACCCAGGTGCCGAAGGAGGAAAATGTAGAGGATTGCCTCCACACCTCCCAGAATGCCCCTGCATCACCTTCACGGCAGATGATATGCAGGTTAAAGGGAAGCATGATCGACCCCTGTATTTCACAGGGTATATTGGATCGTCTGAGGTGAACCGCATCCAGGTAGATCCAGGGTCCGCGTTGAGCATCATGCCTCGCCGGGTCATGCAACATCTCGGCATCCTACCCATCGTTTGAGCCCTACCCAGACGACTATCTATGGGTTCAATGCCAACCAGACCCGTCCGATGGGGAAAATCAAGCTCAGGTGTCAGATTGGAAGCCTCAAGTCGGAAGTGACATGCTACATCATCGACGCTGACACTTCCTACAATCTATTGCTGGGACGACCGTGGATTCACCGCAACTCCATCGTTCCTTCCACTCTCCACCAAGTCATGAAATACATTGACGGGAGTGGAAATGTGCAGACGTTGATCGCCGAAAGGTATCCGTTCAAAGGGGTCGAGAATTATTTCACCGACTCTTTGCTGTACCAAGCCGGTGGAGACGGATAAAGCCCCACAACCAGAGGAGCCAGACTCTGGTAATGAGGCTGACACTGAGCTTGAGAAAGAAGAGTGCCTGTGGGAGTTAGAACCACTTGTAACAGGCACTAATAAGCCCGATGTCGATAATACCACCGATGATGTAGGCGGTTGGTATATATAATGAAGATTAGATTTTGCGTATTTTCTGTGTGTGCTTCTGATTCAATACCGTCAGATACTAGCACTGATATAGATGACGATCCCTGGTCGGCAGTAGATGCTTTGACATCGTTGCATGTACCAGTAAGTCGTCTTTCGAGACATACCAAGACAATGGTAATGCGCAAGAATCTTATTCATGGTTCCAGCCAGACGAAAAGGCAAAAAAACCAATTCTTTTGGGAGAAGAATTCGTCTGAGCCAATGCCCCGCGAAGACTCAGAAAGTGAGGAGGAATCCCATCAGCTCAGTCATTATGAACCAAAAGCGCTCAAAATGATGAAGTGCATGGGGTACGATCTAACCAACAGACCCGGGTTGAACTTCGGCAAAGGAAAGGAGAACGATACTTCGATCCTTTGTGCCGAAAAGGGAAGGCCCCCCGATATTATCATCGGACGCGCCGGGGGTGGGCTACGTATCAACTCCGGTCCCATCAGCCCTCCGATCCTCAGAATCGTCGAGGCAACGATTACTCTTCAGACACATCATCTTGGGAGTCAGATGTCAGTGTCGGCAACATCTTCAGAGAACTCTCAGTGAACATGATTTCAACAAGCCACCTGGAAGACAGAGATGAAGGAATGATCCTAATCTGATACAGATCCTTGGATCAAACATTTAAATGCTCTTTGGATACCCGCTTTTGAACAGCGCGAGCCACCCACAGAAGACAAGGTTGTTCAGATCAACCTAGGAGATGAGGTAACCCTAAGCCCATCTTCATAAGTGACGGCCCTGTCACCTTCGGAGAAGAAGGATCTAATATTCTTGTACAAGAGTTATAGACGTCTTCGCCTGGAATTATGAGGACATGCCAGGACTTGATCCTCAAGTGGCCATGCACCGCCTCAACATCAATCCGGACGTAAAACCTGTCAAACAACAGCAGCGACTGTTCGTCCAGAAATAATGGAGGCAATTCAATCAGAAGTCAGAAAGCTTATTGATTCTGGCTTCATTAGGGAAGAACAGCATCCGACTGGGTAGCCAACATCGTTCCCGTCGCCAAGAAGAACGGGAAGATCCGGATTTGCATCGATTTCCGTGATCTAAACGAGGCCTGCCCCAAAGACGAATTCCCACTGCCGATTATAGATGTCATGATTGACAATACTTGTGGATTCGAATGAATGTCCTTCATGGACGGATTCTCAGGATACAATCAAATCAAAATGTATCCTGATGACGAAAAGCATACCTCCTTCAGAACACCTCTAGGGGTATATTGCTACACCGTCATGCCCTTCGGACTGAAAAATGCAGGGGGCAACATACCAAAGGGCCATGAACGCCATTTTCCATCAGCGGATACGCAAAACGGTGGAATGTTATGTTGATGACATCGCGGTTAAAAAGCCGCACTAACAGGTGATCACATAGCGGACCTGAAGGTGGTCTTCTAGACATCATGCGGGCTCATCAATTGAAGATGAATCCCACAAAGTCCTTCCTGGGGGTGGCCAGTGGCAAATTCTTAGGATTTGTTGTAACATCCACCGGAATTCACTTAGACCGGAAAGATCCGCGCTATCCAGGGATGCAACCCCGAGAAGCCTCAAGGAACTCAGGGGGATTGCAAGGACGATTGGCGTACATCCGTAGGTTCATCTCAAACCTCTCCGGAAGATGCCAGCCCTTCGCCAAATTGATGAAAAAGGGTTTCTCATTCATTTGGGATTACGCTTGCCAACAAGCGTTCGAGGAAATCAAGCAATACCTCACCCAACCACCAGTCCTTGCAGCTCCAGTATCCGGAAAGCCGTTTCTAGTGTTACGTCCGAGCAATGGATCATTCTTTGGGAGCTCTACTAGCTCAGAATGACGATCAGGGACGTGAGCAATCAATCTACTATCTGAGTAGAACAATGATCGGAGCCGAACATCGGTATAACCCGATCGAGAAGGAATGTTGGCACTGGTGTTCGCTATCCAGAAAATGCGACACTATCTGGTAGGCCAAACTATAAACGTCATATCAAAAGTCAACCCCCTGAGGTTACTTATGAACTAAAACTTCATCGCTAAATGGCCGACTGGCAAAATGGGCCATATTGCTCTCCCAATATGAGATGCGCTTTTTACCACAAAAGGCCATTAAGGGACAAGCAGTCGCGGATTTCCTAGCTGAGCACCCAGATCCGAGGGCAGCCAAAGTTTACGAAGATCTCCCAGATGAAGTGGCCGAAGTCTGTTTGACTCAGACATCGTTTGAAAGTCAAGTATGGCAACTCTTCTTTGACGGTGCATCCAGAATAAGCCCAAAAGGATACATAGTAGCAGGGGTAGGAGTAGTACTCGTTTCCCCACAGAACTATGTGATCCTCGAGCTGTTTCGTTAACCGAGCCTTGCTCCAACAATGTAGCGGAGTACAACGCTCTTTTGATTGGGATGCAATTCGCCGATGAGATGGCGTTAAAATCTCGAGGCATACGGTGACTCTAAACTCATCGTCAGCCAAGTTCGCGAGGAGTACGAAGTCAGACATGAAGACTTAGTGCCTTACCCACAATGCAACTATCCGCATGGCCGAGGGGTTTACAAGCTTCTACATCGACCATGTACCGCGCAGGCAAAATGCGCACGCAGATGCACTCGCATCCCTGGCTGCCTCCTTAGCTCTTCCAGCTGGAGCAATAGAGAAGATATTCGTCTACAGTCACAGACCTGTATTGCCCGAGAAATGCTCTCGAGGATATAGGAGTCAACGGGAGGTCATCACCGCGAAGAAGCACTTGAAGCATCAACCGGTCCAGAGCCTAGAGACTGGCGATTCCCCTACATGATTTCGTCTTATACGGCATCCTGCCTGAAGGACACCAAAGAGGCGGCTTGCCATTCGAAGGAAAGCCCCTAAATTTTACTACAATGCGATTACACGAACATTGTATCGTCGATCGCATGACGGGATCTTGCTCCGGTGCCTCTCACAAAGGAGGCTCAAGAGGTTATTGAAAGAAGCCACGACGGTATGTGTGGAGCCCATCAACCTGGCCCGAAACTGGCACATCGACTCCAAAGATTGGGTTTACTATTGGACCCAAGATGATGCTGACGCCGTCAACTATGCTAAAAGGTGTCACGCTTTCCAAGTGCATGGGGATTTCATCCATCAAGCACCAGGGTACCTCCACTCTACGACCTCTACTTGGCATTTGAAATGTGGGGGATGGATGTGGTTGGCTATCAGCCCACCATCATCAAAAGGACATCGGTTATTTTGGCAATAACCGATTACTTCTCTAAATGGGCCGAAGCCATCCCTTTGAAGGAGGCAAGTCGTCGAACGTGATCAAGTTCGTGGAAACACCACGTTATTTACCGTTTCGGGTACCTCGACGAATTGTCCATGACAATGGACCCCAGTTCATTAGCCAGGCTTTCCAGAGATTCTGTGCCAAGTCAGAATCCAGAGTGTGTCCTAACGGCATACTAATCCTGCCGCTAATGGCCTCGCAGAAGCTTTCAACAAGACTATTGGCAAGCTTCTTAAGAAGTTCGTCTCGAAAAGTCAACGAGCTGGGACGACAAGTTGGGTGAATGCTTATGGCTTACCGCACAACTGTGCGAACCCCAACTAAGGCTACGCCATTTTCTTTGGTAT
>JAVJIF010010928.1:40000-158711 GCA_038442645.1 Agave tequilana | reverse complement strand
ATAAAGAAGAAAATCTGGGCTCACTATCTCACTACTCAACGATTTGTTCTTCTATTAAAATCCTTAGTGCCTCAACTAGATCACAGACAAAACTTAAGATTGACTTTAGAAAGTTTGAAGTAAAGCATATAAGATGGTTAGAAAAATTAACTCTTTTCTTCAAGAAACCGTCTTGAAATGAATGTTAAATCATCAAAAAGTTCAAGTATGAGATAAAAACAAGTTCAAGAGACATTTTTAAAAGAGGTAGAAGTTAAAAATTCAAACCCATCCTCATGTGCCTTCAAGAACACTGTCAAGAAGAAAGACTTAAGTTAGGCATGCAAATGATTCATTGAGTGTTTTCATCAAAACCATTCGAAAAGAAGAAGGATCAGAGAGAGGAGTAATAGTGAGCCCAGAAAACCGATTTAGCTACTCATGAAAGACAAAGAATAATGCAAGTAAATAAGGCAAGACATACCGTAAAATAAGTGGAAGAAAATGTAGCTTGATCCTTGTTTTGATGTCACTTCAATCTTCAGAATACAATTACTCAATTCCTCTCTCTCACTGGTATTTGCACTGAATTATAAATTGCAAAACAAAGATACAACTATCTAACAAAGAGCCTAAATCTTAAAAACAAAGAGAAAACTAAATCTAAGTTTTGGTCCCATTTTCTCTGAAAACTATAGTATTTATAGGCAAAAAACCAAACAGGGAGGGGACGTATGAAGATAGAGAGGAGCAAACGCTCCCCCAACAAACAACAAACGACCGCGAAAACATGGTTTTGCCGCATTTCCGTGGCCATGGTGTGGCAAGCCTGCCACACCAGGTTGGGGAAGCTTGTTCGTATGGTGATTTTCCCTTATCTCCTGCTGGTTTTCCCATTTCTGCTTCAGGATTTGACGAAACAACTTTTGATTGTTGGCTTCAACCGTTTGATTTGGAATGATTCATTTCAATCAGTTTTCAACCTCTCTGATTTACCAAGATTTTCCCTGATTTCCTGATTTCGAATTTATTCTGAATTAAATCAGAATTTGATGGGCTTTTGGGCTTGTTTCTCTTTCCTTTCTCTTTAGCAATGAGCCTATATTTAACAAAGGAGAATAAGACTTGTTAATAGGATTTATTAGATAAAAAGTATGGTAATGTGATAATGTATATGCAATATATGTGACTGATCATAGGACATCGTTGAACCATAGAGTATTCGAGTGGTTAGTTAGCATCAAGCCTTCTCATTTGGTATACCGGAGCGGAAACATCTGCTACCTGGAACATATGTCCCCAGCCATTTTGCTCGCCAGTTCGGATATGACAAGCTCTACGTTAGCAATCTGAACTCCAACTTGGCCTTCATGGGGAGCCTGATCGACGGTGCTCGAGCTTGGTGATATATCATTGCCAGTTGTACCAAGGCACAGTTGTGCATGCCCTTGAGGACCCCGAACCTACTGATGACTTTGGGTTTTGCAAGTGGTACAAAATCTCAAACTCTGTGCCAATTGGTTCATCATCAACTCTTTTTCTTGAAGTGGATCTCTCAGCGGATGAAGCAGAAGGTAACTGCAAAACGGGAGGGCAAAAGAGTCTGAGTACCAGGCATTCCTATGTTTATTGCTGCCGCTGACAGTGAAACTTCAGACACAGAAAGCCCTCGCTTAGAGGATGTTGCTGGTGCCGAGGTACCACGGGATGTTCTTGGTGGGGTAGGCAGGCCCCCATGAAGAAGTAGAGGTAGAGAGAAGAAGAAGAAGAAGAAGACCCCAACGTCCACTTCAAGCGGAAGAGAACGGGCGAACCCCGCAGGAAGAGGGTGGTAAAGAAACCTCGACGCCACACTCCTGTTGTTGCAGAGAGTAAATCAGCTGCAGTCGTCCCTCCTCTTTCCCCGTTTATTATAAAACAATCTGCGCAGAACAAAACAACTGAAAAAAACTGCTCTAGGTTTGGGTAAGATTAGTTCCATTTGCAAGATTTTTTTATTCTTCCTTCTCGTGCAGCTAACTTATTAATTTGGGATACAGACAGGGGAACAAGGGGATTATTATGATCCTCTGTTCACCTACAGGGAGGGGGACGAAGCCCGCTACTTCGTCGACTCTCAGGGTTGCGCGTCCGATGCTGGTCCCTCCGTGCTGGTAAGGACAAGGAAAGCCCAATGGCTTCAAGCTCTAGGGAACTGGTCGCGGAGCCTGTGGCGAGTGAAGGAGAACCAGACATTACTCCAGCTATTGAGACCAAGGGGCCAACATCTAGCAAATTTTATTAAGGCTTCATTGATCTAAGTATTGGTCACCAAGTTTTTCATCGATCATAGAATAGCATGATTCTTGGAGCCAATCGGTAGAGTTAGGGATATAAAGATTGGTCAAAGGTTGACAAGAAAGACTTTCCTCGCTCTCATTGATCAAATCGCTCATTATCGAGTCTAACCTACTGCTAGGCTGGGTAACAGAATTTTGAGTCTGAATCATGTCTTCCATACTCTTTGCAATTGGTTCTTCTTGAAAAGGTGAGTATGGAAGTTGATTTTGAAAATTATGGTGAAATTATGAGTCATCGAATTTTGCGGTTGCTGCTCGGACTCACGCAAGGGTTTCATACTCAAGTCCAGTATTGATGGTTGTTTATTTTGAATCGGTGAGACTAAAAAAGATGAGTAGGACTCTTAAAAATTTGGTTGAGATAATGAGTCCAACATATTTTGAAATCATTGCATTTTTTCACAAACGACTTCCAAACGCTTTTCTAGCTCAGATTCTTCTTCAATTGGATGTTCTAGAAAAGGAGTATATGGAGTTTGATTTGAGAAGGATTGTGAATTGAGCAAATTTTGAATTTGTTATTGGGACTCAAGCATGGCTTCCATACTCCTTTTCAAATTAGATTTTTTTTAGTTGGTGGGACAGGAAAAGGAGGATATGAATCCAAATCGAGGAATGAAAATTGTGGACAAGATGGTTAAAAATTTGACTCAGGGGAGGTGAATCCCCATTGATTCTGTGACAAATTTAAATTATTTTGAAAATTATGGTCATAAGATTGGGGGAATGGGTCATATTGAGTCGAATAATCCAATCCGGCCTATATGATTGGTTCATGTTGTACATATCCAGGTTGAAGTTATCCAAGTCAATTGAGGTCGGGGTGAAATATGAATTCATATTATGATTGAAAAAATTATTGTTGTTAAAATCCATTTCACAATTTACAAAAAACAAACAAAAAAATAAATAAAGAAAAATAAAAAGAAAACAAGCCTATGCTAGGGTAGACTTAGACCTAGACGACTCCTAACTGGTTAGACTGACCACGGGGGATACATTGTCAGAATCTGATCACGAGTTAATCAGCCAGGTATGGGCAAGATCAGTGGGAGGTATCCGTACCGGAGCAACGAGCCTAATTATGCCAAACTACTGTTCTTCGAGGTTTCACCTCTTAATTTCCAACCTTAGACACCGTTTGACAATAGTCAACCTCTATCAACTTTCCCCTTAGGTCAATCTCTTAAATGAGTCTGAGATGTCCCAAGGGGCCAACGTCTAGAAAATTTTATTAAGGCTTGAGTTGTGTGAGTAGGGAGTTGATTTTGGGCTAAGGGAGGGTAATGACTTCCCACCTTATGTTGTAATGGGTTTTACCCTTAAGTTCAATTCGTACAAGTATGCAATATAGATAAGAATGAACACACAAAGTGAGTAAATCACCCACTTGTTTGTCCTAACTATATGCAATGCAATATATACACCTCCGTCAAGATCACAACAACACAAGAATAAAATACAATATATTGGAATGAAAATTGACACGTGCCTAGATGCAAATGTCTAAACTGTTTTAAAAACATCAAATTATCGTATTTTAGTTCTTAAAATTATTACAGTGCACAAGTAATATAAACAAAAACTAGCAACAGAATATAAGAATATACAAGAATTTACCCAACCACACAAAAGTAAGTGTGGACTTCTGCAATGCTAAAACTTTAACCTGCACACTGATTAGTCTATGATTATGCATTATTATATCGCATTCTCTCACAGATTTATGAATAAAATTGTCGTCTAAATCGTGTTTTGGTCTTTATTGCAGGTAAATCCAAAGTTCAAGGGCAAAGGGTAATAAGAGCCTAATTAAACCTCTTTAATGGTAATTAATCCCGCATTACTTGGAGGCCAAGCAATGGATTATCTAGAAGATACATCAAATCTAGCCTCCTGCGCTGTCAGACGAATATTCGGGCGAAAGTACCAGAAACGGGATATACCCTGAACATTCTCGACGCCAGACGGAGCCACGGACCAAAACCAGGGACCTAAATCCCTGGTATTGTCGCGGATCCGCGGCAATTCTTGCGGATCCGCGGCAAAGTAGTGGAGCAACGCGTCGATTTTCGACGCGTGGCCCCGTCTCGTCTTCTGGATGCTTCTGAGGCCTATAAATACCCCTGCAATGGCCCAAACCGAGAGCAATTTTCGTTTTTAGGAGTAGGTGCAGATTTTAGGAGTAGTGTAGGTGAGTGTTCTTCATTTCTTGTATTTTTCATTTCTTTTTCTTAGATCATTGTAGTAGGGCTGAGTGATTCTAGAGAGAAAGCAAGGGATTGATGTAATAGAGAGTGACACTCTATGTAAAGATGCCTCCTTTCTCTTCCAATGTAATCTCCTTCACCTTCTACATGATTTCTTGCTAGTTTTTATTCTCATGGCAATCTAACTACTAACCACTAACCATCTAACCACTTACTTGATAATCCACATGAATCGGGTTGCCTCTATAAGGCCTTGTTCTTGCAAGAGCCATTGATGGCCAAAGATGATGGGTTCTAACATCTAACTTGCTAACTTGCTAACTTGCTAACCAAGCTAACTCTCTTTTATTTCATGCTCTTTTATTTCATGCTAGAAGTGTAATGAGTGATGCTTGTATTAGCTTGTTCTTGATGCAATGTTTTGAATGTGATGAACCATCCATGAGCCATGCTTTGTACCGTCTCTTGGAGCCAAGGATTGTGATGGCCAAGGATCAAAATGTGAGGCAACTATCTCGAAGAGGTTAGCATGGTTAGTGGAGCATTTAGTAGTTAGTAGCCATGAGTTTTCTTTTAGCTTGATTTAGAAATCGTTTTTCAAACTCTTTTCTCATTTTTCTATCGGTGTTTTTACCATCCTTCTTAGTTCAACCTTGTCCATCTCTTTTTCTATTTTGATTTCCAACTCACTCTTCTATTTTGTTTACATCGCCGTTTTCATTGCTCTCCTCACCTACCACATTCTGGATTTCATTTTCTTTTCTTTTTCTTTCTTTTTCATTCTTTCAACAAAGAAGAATTGTTAACATACAACGGGAATAGAAACTGTTAATGCTTCTATCGCCTCCCTTCCCTGTGGATTCGACCCGTTAAGCCAAATGCTATAACGGAAGTATCGAGGGTACATTAGCACATTCGAGCTTTTCATCGATTTTACATAAAACACACTTTTGAGTGCTAGTTCCGCCCCCGATCAAAATTTTTGGCGCCGTTGCCGGGGAAGGGAATGGTTTTGTTTTCACGTTTTTGTTAACATTGTCTTCTCTGTTTTGGTGTGCAGGGCAATATTTACAGGTGCTTAACATTGCAGAACATAAGCTAGCTTTGCATCTCCCTACTCTTGAAAGCAGGGCCCCAGATTCTGAGACAAAGCCGCGCAACCGCGACATTTGCCGCGCAAACGCGGCAGTTTTGTGAAAATTGTATATCATGTGTTCTGGGATGTGTGAATTGTAATAGCTAGTATCTTTGTGCTACTATTTTTTTCTGCTTTGATTGCCTACACACCATAAAAATAAAAGAACTAAAATACGGTACTTGGACGCTTTTAAAACGGTTTAGACATTTGCATTTAGGCACGTGTCAATTCAATTCCAATATACTGTATTTTATTCTGTTGTTGTGATTTGGATTTGGAGATGTACATATGGCATTGCATATAGCATAGGACAAACACGTGGGTGATTTATCGCTTTGTGTTATATTCTTGTCTATATTGCACACTTGCACGAATTGAAATTAAGGGCAAAACCCAAACAAGATAAGGTGGGATTTCATAACCCTTCCTTAGCTCAAAAATCATCTCCCCACTCACACAACCCCAAGCCAATAAAATTTGAATAGACGTTGGCCCCTAGGGACATGTAGGTCTAGGTCAACCCTTCTATAGGCTTGGTTTGATTTTTTGTTTTCTTTTTGTTTGTTGTTTGATTTTTTCTTTTTGTTTGTGATTGTTTGTGAAATGGAATTCAACAATAACAATTCTTTCAATCCGAACATGAATCCATATTTCACACCAACCCCATTTGGTTCGGATAATTCCAACCTGGCGTTTTACAATATGCACCAATCACGTACACCGGGTTGGCCTTATCCGAATCAATACAACCCATACCCACATTCTTATGACTATAATTTCCAAAATAATTTCAACTCGTCACAGAGTCAATGGGGATTCAAGTCCCCCGAGCCAAATTTTCAACCTCCTTGTCCACCATGTCCACCTTGTCCACAATTTACACAATATTCATTCCCCGAATGTGCTTCCTATACTCCTTTTTTTGGACCTCCCATTGAAGAAAAATCTGAGTTACTAAAGAGTTTAGAAGCCAATCTACAGAGGGCCGAGCAACAACTTCAAGAAACATTGGCCTCTCCAATTTCACAGTATTTTCAAGAGTCTTACTCAGTTCCACCTCTTCACAATGAACAACCATCTGTCTTGGAAATGAGTAAGGAACTTTTTTGTGAGTCCAAACAACAATCACAAAATCTGATGGACTCACAATTTCACCACCAATTCCAAAACAACACTGCATCTCTTCAACAAAACGATGAACCAATGACTTATAAAAAGATGCTTGAATTCATGACTCAGGCTCAAAATGATCGTAACCGTGACATAGATTTGATGATCCAAACTCTTCATTCTCATCCTATTTCTAATGTCACTAACCATTCTGTCCGAGCCAAAGAATCATGTTGTTTTGGAAATCAAGATTCAATTTCAGCACAATCACCTGAACTTGTCCAAACTTCAGATCCCATTGACATTTTGGCAAGTTATCCTTTTCCTGAAATTGAACTTGAGCATGAATATGATCCTGAACTTCCACTTGATGATTCAATTCTACTTCCTGATTCAATTATGACTCCGGTGTCTTCACCTGATTTCACTCCTTTTCCCGAGTCAGTATTGGATCCAGTGCCAGTTCATTGTGAAATTGAATCACCAATCTCTTATGATGATCATATTGAACTTGACCAATTTCATACTTTTGAAAGTCCATTTGATAAATTGGTAAGTTCTCATTTTTGTGGAATTGAACTTAATGAGGAATGTGACTTTGATTCTCAAGTTTGTGATCCAGCTCAAATTCCTGAATCACTATTGACTCCTGTTTTGTTACCCAATTTGAGCAACATTTTAGAGTCAGTTTTGATTCCCATACCTGTCATTCCTGAACTTGAATCACAATCTTTGATAGTCAAATTCCATCATGGGGAAATGAATGTGGACTTGAGCTTCATCTTCTTGATTTGGACCCTCTTCCAGAACCGATCTCGACTCCCGAACCTTTACTTGACTTGAGTCATTTTTCTGAGTCAATATTAGTTCCTATATTTCCTGAGTCCAAATCAATCATTCCATTCTGGGACAAGGGTGTTGATAAATTTCACTCCGTAATTATTTTGAAAATTTGGAAATTAGATGGGGTAAATTTTTTAATAAAACTCATAAATATATACATCTTTCTAGTGGGTTGTATCATGGAGGTTTCTGGTGGGTTCCTCTGGACTCCACGCAAGACTGATTGGGCTGCATTTTGTGGACCAATCCGACCACCACCGGAACCACCACCTTAAGGTGATTTTTCCTTCCCTCTCTATTTTGTTTCATGCATACATATATCACGATGCATTGAGGACAATGCATGAGATAAGTGTGGGGGAGGGTTTACTAATTTAGAGTTTTTAGATTTCTTTCTTTTACACTTCTTTTTGGATACTTTTTAGAAATCTTCCCTTTTGTATAGGAATTTTTTTTCTTTCTTTAAAAACTTTTTGAAATCGGAGACAAAGTTTTGATCTATTTTTAAGAAAATTAAGATGATCTTAGAAATTAAGGAAGCCTTAATTATGACATCTTAAACCTAGTAGAAATAATGGATCTTATTTAAAATTATAGGCTAAGTAAGATAAATTGGGGAGATAATTTTATCTTGAATTTTTTGCCTTAGATAGTATGCACATCGCACTTACACAATTTTTGGGATGGAAACAAAGACCTAAAATGCCATAAAAAAAATAAAAAATAAAGAAAAAAAAATATATGTGAATAAAATATCACTTATTAAGCGGATAATTATGCCTCAAGAAGCATGATTATTCACGCCTAACGGTGGTCAAAAAAATCAAATAATCCCCCTTAGTTTTGTGGCCTTGTTTACTCGAGTCCTTAAACTCGAGGGATGTTTTCTCATCTGGTGCCCTAGGACCATCTGGTTTGGGAGTCATCGGTTATAGGCTCGCTACATGGGTGAACTAGAAAGCCTAAGAAAACTAGGGGAAGAAAAAGAAAATATATATATATATATATATATATATATATATATATATATATATATATATATATATATATATTAAAATAAATGGCTTGATGGTTAGAGTTAAAATCCCAAAAATCTTCACTATCACAAAGTGCATATTATCTAGGTTTATGAAAGATAAATTATTCAATCCAATTTTGAATTCTTACCTTAATTGAAGACAAGATCTTGCATAGATACTAAGTTTAAGGAAGAATGATTTGTGGTGGACTTATGACCTTAGATCACTTATAATTTTGCAAAAATATTTCGTAAACTTGTCTCTCCTCCAAAATTGTTTTCAAAAACTAACATTTGTCTTCTTTCTTTATGGATTTTGTGGGTGCAATCCGCTGAAAACCCTCAGGAGACAACACTCCTCCTCTAGGGTAACCTAGAGGTTTAACGGCTTGTTGCACACGCTCAGTGCAATCGCGTCACCTGCGAAAGTGGTATAATAACCCTTGTAGTATAGTTTTTTTTTTCTTGTTTTGCTCGGGACGAGCAAAAGAATAAGTGTGGGGGTGTGATTAGTCTACGATTATGCATTATTATATCGCATTCTCTCACAGATTTATGAATAAAATTGTCGTCTAAATCGTGTTTTGGTCTTTATTGCAGGTAAATCCAAAGTTCAAGGGCAAAAGAGTAATAAGAGCCTAATTAAACCTCTTAATGGTAATTAATCCCGCATTACTTGGAGGCCAAGCAATGGATTATCTAGAAGATACATCAAATCTAGCCTCCTGCGCTGTCAGACGAATATTCGGACGAAAGTACCAGAAACGGGATATACCCTGAACATTCTCGAAGCCAGACGGAGCCACGGACCAAAACCAGGGACCTAAGTCCCTGGTATTGCCACGGATCCGCGGCAAAGTAGTGGAGCAACGCGTCGATTTTCGACGCGTGGCCCCGTATCGTCTTCTGAATGCTTCTGAGGCCTATAAATACCCCTGCAATGGCCCAAACCGAGAGCAATTTTCGTTTTTAGGAGTAGGTGCAGATTTTAGGAGTAGTGTAGGTGAGTGTTCTTCATTTCTTGTATTTTTCATTTCTTTTTCTTAGATCATTGTAGTAGGGCTGAGTGATTTCTAGAGAGAAAGCAAGGGATTGATGTAATAGAGAGTGACACTCTATGTAAAGATGCCTCCTTTCTCTTCCAATGTAATCTCCTTCACCTTCTACATGATTTCTTGCTAGTTTTTATTCTCATGGCAATCTAACTACTAACCACTAACCATCTAACCACTTACTTGATAATCCACATGAATCGGGTTGCCTCTATAAGGCCTTGTTCTTGCAAGAGCCATTGATGGCCAAAGATGATGGGTTCTAACATCTAACTTGCTAACTTGCTAACTTGCTAACCAAGCTAACTCTCTTTTATTTCATGCTCTTTTATTTCATGCTAGTAGTGTAATGAGTGATGCTTGCATTAGCTGTTCTTGATGCAATGTTTTGAATGTGATGAACCATCCATGAGCCATGCTTTGTACCGTCTCTTGGAGCCAAGGATTGTGATGGCCAAGGATCAAAATGTGAGGCAACTATCTCGAAGAGGTTAGCATGGTTAGTGGAGCATTTAGTAGTTAGTAGCCATGAGTTTTCTTTTAGCTTGATTAAGAAATCGTTTTTCAAACTCTTTTCTCATTTTTCTATCGGTGTTTTTACCATCCTTCTTAGTTCAACCTTGTTCCATCTCTTTTTCTATTTTGATTTCCAACTCACTCTTCTATTTGTTTACATCGCCGTTTTCATTGCTCTCCTCACCTACCACATTCTGGATTTCATTTTCTTTCTTTTTCATTCTTTCAACAAAGAAGAATTGTTAACATACAACGGGAATAGAAACTGTTAATGCTTCTATCGCCTCCCTTCCCTGTGGATTCGACCCGTTAAGCCAAATGCTATAACGGAAGTATCGAGGGTACATTAGCACATTCGAGTTTTTCATCGATTTTACATAAAACACACTTTTGAGTGCTAGTTCCGCCCCCGATCACACACAAAAAAATAAAGAAGAAAAGTAACAAAAATGTGAATTCAAACCGTTCCCATCCCTAGCAACGGCGCCAAAATTTGATCGATGAAAAACCGCGCACGAAAAGTGTATATTTTGAAATCAAGATTTAAAGTGTGTGTGCTTTGGCTTCCTCGATACTTCTGTTATAGCATAGAGGCTAAACGGGTCGAATCCACAGAGACGGGAAGTAAAAGAAGCTTTATCGGAATGTTCACGTGTGTGTTAAAAGTTCTTCAATATTTTAAAGAATGAAAAGAAAAGAAAACAAAGAATAAAAAAAGAAGTACGATGAAAACAAAGAAGTAAGAAACATAGAAGAATGATATTTGTGATTTTGTTTGTATATCTAAAATAAAGTAAAAAGAGAAGAAAACTCATGGCTACTAACTACTAATGGCTCCACTAACCATGCTAAGCTCTTAGTGATAGTTGCCTCACATGTTTCATTGGCCATCACTAGCCCTTGGTTCAAGAGCGTTTCAAAGCATGACCCATACGATAAATTTCATATTCAAACTCAACAAACAAGTGCAAGCTGCACTTAAACCATCAAAACTAAACAACAGTAAGTATAGAGTAAAGTAATATTAGCTTGTTAGAGAGTTAAGATGTTAGAGTATTAGAATCCATCATCATGAGCCATCAATGGCTCTTGCAAGAGTAAGGCCAAGTAGAGGTTATTAGATTCATGTGGATTATTAAGTAAGAAGTTAGTAAGTTAGTGGTTAGTAGTTAGTTACCATGAGAGAAAATTAGCTAAATGTTTAGACGGGAAAGGTGTTGTATTGTGGAGTATAATTTGCACACAAAATATATTCAATAAAAAGAGATAAGGTTTAGATTCAACCTCAAGTGCTTTGATCACTCCACAAATGTATTCAAAATGATTGATGTACCCTTTCCTATCTCCGTTATAGCATGGGCTATACCGAGTCGATTCTCAGGGAGAGCTTGCGATGGAAGCGTTACGGTTGGTAGTGAAGATATAAAACGAAGATTCTTCTTTGTCTTAAAAGAATAAAGAATTGTTGGAAAAAGAAGTAAAAGAATTGGTGGATATGTTCATGATGGAAAGTAAAAAGAAATCAAAGATGATATTTACTTTGGAAAGAAAACAAAATGGAATGAAAACTTGTAGAAAGATTTAAGATGAGAAAACCATGACTAGCTAACCTTACTTCCTTGCTAAAACTTACTAAACTCCGTGATGGTGAATGCATGCCTCATGTTGATTCATCGGCTAAGATTTGTCTTGCGTGTTGGTCTAATTACTTTCCTACTGGATGACGGGTGATCATTCTTGGACTTGTCTTGTAGCCTCATAGATGTCATAGGCCTACAAATTAGACTTTCAATAATGGAATCAAAAGAGCTACACTCAAGGGATGCTAACGAAGAAGATACAACATTCATTAATGGAAGTAAAGAAGTTGTACAACAAATAGCATATTGGTGATCCATCTCCATGTTCCATCAAGGCACTTGTTCTAGACAAGGCTCTAAATGAGGCACACATGAATCATATGGAGAATTACAACAAGATACTAGCCAAGCATGAAAGTAACCCATCGGAGAAGAGAAGACCATACAACTTGCAAGATTAAAGATAGCAATCACCATGAGTTAGTAGTTAGCAAGGTAAGTTGCTAGCTAGCCATGAGAAGAAAGAATTAGCTACTAGCCATTACAAAAGAAAAGCAAAGCATGAATTAAAAAGCAAGTAAAGTAAAACTAGAAGTAAAGAAAGCAATTAAACTAGAAAATGCAAAGAGTAGAGAGAAGAGAATGGATCAATCCTTGTTTCACAAGTTGTCACTCCTGATGTACACAAGCTTTCTCTCTCTTACAAACTCTCTCTTTACAAAATTTCTAGGGAGGAAGAAGAGGATCTAAAGAACTAAATCCTAGAGAAAAACCTACAAAAATTACAAAGCTATCTTCTAATTTCTCCTCTCTCTTCTGCTCTCCCTTTTTACGAAGCCCTTGGTCCAGTATTTATAGGCTCAGAGAGAAGCATCTAGAGCCAGGTTGTTGGAGCAAAATCCGGAGCTCCAACAACCTTACAACTGCCGCAAATTGGCGGGAAATCCCTGGATTTGGCGGCAATATCTGGGCCGTTGAGCCCAGATTTTCTGGTACAGGTTCGTTGCGAAGTTGTTATCCACGTGGCCTTCTAGAATCTTGAGTTGTTGCATAGAATTCTCTAGATCCTGAGCTCAAATTTGGGCTTTGAATTAATCTCTTTTGGGCTTATGAATTAATCTCTTTAATTATTGCTAATTAAAGAGATTTTGGGCTTTCTCTCATTTCAGTTATGGACCTGCAAAAATAGAGAATATGAGTAAAAATCATATTTTTATTTGTAATATGCATGGGAATAATGTGGTAAAATATGCAGAATTGAATACCAATCACACCCCACACTTATTCTTTTGCTCGTCCCGAGCAAAATAAAGAAAAAGAAAAACTATACTACCATTTTATTACACCACTTTCGTAGGTGACATGATTGCACTGAGCATGTGCAACAAGCCGTTAAACCTCTAGGTTACCCTAGAGGAGGAGTGTTGTCTCCTGAGGGTTTTCAGCGGATTACACCCACAAAATCCATAAAGAAAGAAGACAAATGTTAGTATTTTGAAAATGCATTTTGAAAGAGAGACATGTTTTCGAACTATTTTTGCAAAAATATAAGTGATCTTAGGTCATAAGTCCACCTATAATCATTCTTTCTTAAACTTAGTCTCTATGCAAGATCTTGTCTTCAATTAAGGTAAAAATTCAAAATTGGATTGAATACTTTATCTTTCATAAAACCTAGATAATATGCACACCGTGCTCAGTGAAAATTTCTGGGATTTCAACTCCAACCATCAAGCCATTTATTTATTTATATATATATATATATATATATATATTTCTGTTTTTTTTTCTTCCCTTAGTTTAGGCTTTCTAGTTTACCCTTGTAGCGAGCCTTTAACCGATGACTCCCAAACCAGACGGTCTTAGGGCACCAGATGAGAAAACATCCCTCGGGTTTAAGGTCTCGAGTAAAAAAGGCCACAAAACTAAAGGGGATTATTTCTTTACCACCGTTAGGCGTGAATAATCATGCTTCTTGAGGACATTTATCCAGCTTAATAGGTGATATTTTATTTATATATATATACATTTTTTTTTTTTTCTTTATTTTTATGGCATTTTGGTCTTTGTTTCCATCCCAAAAATGTGTAAGTGTGAAGTGCATACTATCTAAGGCAAAAAATTCAAGATAGAAATATCTCACCAATTTTACTTACTTAGCCTATAATTTCAAATAAGATCTATTATTTCAACTAGGTTTAAGATGTCATAATTAAGGCTTTCTTAATTTCTAAGATACATCTTAATTTTCTTAAAAATAGATCAAAACTTTGTCTCTTATTTCAAAAAGTTTTTTTATTTTTTATTTATTTATTTATTTTTTCTAAAAGAAATGTAAAAGAAAGAAAATCTAAAAACTCTATGTTAGTAAACCCTCCCCCACACTTATTTCATGCATTGTCCTCAATGCATCGTGATATATGTATGCATGAAACAAATAGAGAGGGACGGAAAAAAATTACCTCAAGGTGGTGGTTCCGGTGGCGGCCTGATTGGTCCACGAAACATGGCCCAATCAACTTTACTTTGGGTTTGGAGGAACCCACCAGAAATATCATGAATACAACCCACTAAAAAGATAAATCCATGAAGGATCTTTATTAAGTATTTGACCCCATCTAATTTCCATTTTCCATAATTAATTTCGGAGTCAAATTTGTCAACTACCTTGTCCCAGAATGGTGTATGAAAAGATGGAATGATTGATTTGGACTTGGGAAATATGGGAACTAATACCGACTCAAAAAAATGACTTAAGTCAAGTAAAGGTTCGGGAGTCGAGATCGGTTCAAGAAGTGGGTCCAAATCAAGAAGATGAAACTCCAGTCCACATGTATTGTCCAACAATGGAATGTGACCTAATATGGGTGTTATCTCTTTACTTCCAATATTAAGGAATTCTAACTCATCGCCATACAATTCTTCAAAACTAAGGTCAACGTTTTCCGTCAGAATTGTACAATCAGTTTCAGAAGTAAAGAGATTGTGAGAATCTAGGTCACATTTCTCATGTAGTTCAATACCAAAGAATGGAGAACTTGCCAATTTGTCAATAGTATCTTCAGAAGTGTATAATTGGTAAAGTTCAATATGATCCTCAAAGATGGGTGATTCAATTTCTCTATGAATTGGGACAGGATCCAATGTCGACTCCGGGAAAAGATTGAAGTCAGGTAAAGTTACGGAGTCATTATTGAATCAGGAAAAAGAATTGAATCACTAAGTTGGGATTCAAGATCACATTCCTCATGTAGTTCAATTCCAAAAAAATGTGAACTTGCCAATTTATCAATGGGACTTTCAAAAGTATGAAATTGGTCAAGTTCAATATGATCATCATAAAATTTTGGTGATTCAATTTCACAATGAATAGGCACTGGATCCAATACTGACTTGGAAAATGGAGTAAAATCAGGTGAAGACACCGGAGTCATAATTGAATCAGGAAGGAAAATTGAATCATCAAGTGGAAGTTCAGGATCATATTCATGTTTAAGTTCAATTTCAGGAAATGGAAAACTTGCCAAAATGTCAATGGGATTTGAAGTTTGGACAAGTTCAGGTGGTTGTGCTGAAATTGAATCATGATTTCCAAAATGACAGGAGTCTTGAGTCATATCAATAGAGTGTGGCATAGCTGAATTAGTCAAAGTTGATAAGATAGAGTCTCCTCATTCCTATAGATGTTAACCAATTGACTCAATTGTTCATCCACCTTATTGAAAGACTCGGCACGTGTTTTTTGATATTGTAACAAAGACTCTTACAAGATGTCTATACTCTTTTCTAAACGTAATATTTCTACAGATGGCTGCTCTAGAATGGGAGTATAAGAATCTTGACTTTGGAAAGTTTGTGAATAATGTGAGTCACAAATGTGTGTAGATTGAAGCTTGGACTCACACAAGAGTTCTTTACTCGTTTCCAAGGTAAATGGTTGTTCATTATGAAAAGGTGGAACTGAGTAAGACTCTTGAAAATACTGTGGAATTGGAGAGGCCAATGTTTGCAGTTTTTGCTCGGCCCTTTGTAAATTGGCTTCTAAACTCCTTAATAACTCAGATTTTTCTTCAATTGGTGGTTCAGAAAAAGGAGTATGAGAAGCAAAATCGGGAAATAGATGTTGTGGATATTGTGGACTTGGTGGATATGGTGAACAGGAGTTTGAGAATTTGACTCGGGGTACGTGAATCCCCAATTACTTGGTGAAGAGTTGAAATTATTTTGGAAATTATAGTTATTAGATGGGGGGTATGGGTCATATTGATTCGGATAAGGCCAACCCGGCGTATGTGGTTGGTGCATATTGTAAAACGCCGGGTTGGAATTATCCGAATAGAATGGAGTCTGTGTGTGAATATGGATTATTATTAGGATGGAAAGAATTGTAATTGTTGAATGCCATATCACACAATGAAATACAAACAAAAAGAAACAAACAAATAAACAATCAAGAAAGAAAAAATTCTAACCTAAGTTAGGGTAGACCTATGACCTAGACGACTCCTAACTGATTAGACCGTCCACGGGAGGTTTAGTGTAGACTTTGGCCACAAGCTAATCAGTCAGGAAAGGTCAAGGTTGTTGGGAGGTTTTCCGTCAGAGACGTTCCTTAATTAAGTAACCACCAACCTTCGGGCTTTCGGCCCTCAATCCCTTTCCTAGACACTGATTTTGCAAGAGTCAATTTCCAACACTTTTCCCCCTTAGGATAATCTCCTAAGTGAGTCCGAGATGTCCCTAGGGCCAACGTCTATTTTTTTTATTAAATTAGGCTTGGGTTAGTGAGTGCTGGGATGGGATAGTGGTTTTTGGCTAAGGAAAGGGTGATAAAATCCCCACCTTATCTTATTTATGGGTTATGCCCTTAAAATTGGATTGCGCAAGTGTACGAGATATAACAAGGATTAACTCAAAGCATGAAAATCAAGCAAGAGATGATTCTAGTCTACATGCAATGCAAAACGTACCTTGCCTCCAGCACTCTTCAACAGTAAAAGTAAATGAATTGAAAAGACACGTGCCTAATGATGCAAATGTCTAAACAATTTTTAACGATTTCAACCAATTTTTTACTGTTGACTTTATTAGCAGGAGTATGGCGAAGAATACAAAAAATTAAGTACTGCAGCAGATGTGTTTTGCAGAATCAGAAGCCCTGCAGAAAACTTGTTAGGAGTTCACTCCTCCTTGCCGCAATTCTTCGGCAAAAACCCAGAATTTGCGGCAATTCAGAGGGATCCTGGTCTCTGCTTTCGAGAGCAGAGGCCCACGTCCACTTATATGTTTCTGCAATGCAAATTTTCCTGTTTCTTCAACCTGTAACCTGCAACAGAGAAGAAGATTCGTTTAGTTCTTCACTTGAAATCAAAAACCGTTGCTCTCCCGGCAACGGCGCCAAAAATTTGTTTAGACGGGATGGGTGTTGTATTGTGGAGTATAATTTGCACACAAAATATATTCAATAAAAAGAGATAAGGTTTAGATTTAACCTCAAGTGCTTTGATCACTCCACAAATGTATTCGATATGATTGATGTACCCTTTCCTATCTCCGTTATAGCATGGGCTATACCGGGTCGATTCTCAGGGAGAGCTAGCGATGGAAGCGTTACGGTTCATAGTGAAGCAAGAAAACGAAGATTCTTCTTTGTTATTTACACAAAATGCAAGAAACATGGAAAAGAAAATAGAAGAATTGGTTGATTTGTGCATGATGGAAAATGAAAAGAAATCAAAACAAGATTGGCTTGGGAATTACAACTAAAAGAAAGAAAACTTTATAAAACATTTGAAGGTGAGAAAACCATGGCTAGCTAACCTTACTTCTTGCTCTAAAAACTTACTAAACTCAGTGATGGTGAATGCGTGCCTCATGTTGATTCATCGGCCAAGATTTGTCTTGCGTGTTGGTCTAATTACTTTCCCACTTGAATGACGGGTGATCATTCTTGGACTTGTCTTGTAGCCTCATAGATGTCATTGGCCTACAAATTAGACTTTCAATAATGGAATCAAAAGAGCTACACTCAAGGGATGCTAAGGAAGAAGATACAACATTCATTAATGGAAGTAAAAGAAGTTGTACAACAAATAGCATATTGGTGCTCCATCTCCATGTTCCATCAAGGCACTTGTTCTAGACAAGGCTCTAAATGAGGCACACATGAATCATATGGAGAATTACAACAAGATACTTGCCAAGCATGAAAGTAACCCATCGGAGAAGAGAAGACCATACAACTTGCAAGATTAAAGATAGCAATCACCCATGAGTTAGTAGTTAGCAAGGTAAGTTGTTAGATAGCCATGAGAAGAAAGAATTAGCTACTAGCCATTAGAAAAGCAAAACAAAGCATGAATAAAATTGCAATTAAAGTAAAACTAGAAGTAAAGAAAGCAAGAGTTACTAGAAAATGCTCAAGTAGAGAAGAAGAGAATGGATCAATCCTTGCTTCACAAGTTGTCACTCCTTGATGTACACAAGCTCTCTTCTCTCTTACAACTCTCTTTTGCAGAATTTCTAGGGAAGAAGAAGGAGATCTAAAGAACTAAATCCTAAAGAAAAAAATACAAATAACAAAGCTTATCTATCATCTCTCCTCTTCTGTTCTCTCCTTGCTCGTAGGTCCAGGTGCAGTATTTATAGGCCTCAGAGAGAAGGATCTAGAGCCAGATTGTTGGCGCAAAATCTGGGATCCAACAGACCTGTAACTGCCGCAAATTGGCGGGAAAATCCCAGATATTGCGGCAGTTCCAAGTCTGTTGGGTAACATATTCTTGTTACAACTTTGTTACGAGGTTGTTATCCACGTGGCCTTCTAGAATCTTGAGTTGTTGCGTAGAATTCTCTAGATCCTGGGCTCAAATTTGGGCTTTGAATTAATCTCTTTTGGGCTTATGAATTAATCTCTTTAATTATTGCTAATTAAAGAGAATTTTGTGCTTTCTCTCATTTCAGTTGTGGACCTGCAAAAATAGAGAGAATATGAGTAAAAATCATATTTTTATTTGTAATATGTATGGGAATAATGTGGTAAAATATGCAGAATTGTGTAACAATCACACCCCCACACTTATTCTTTTGCTCGTCCCGAGCAAAAAACAAATAAAAGAAAAACTATACTACCGATTTTATTACACCACTTTCGTAGGTGACGCGATTGCACTGAGCATGTGCAACAAGCCGTTAAACCTCTAGGTTACCCTAGAGGAGGAGTGTTGTCTCCTGAGGGTTTTCAGCGGATTACACCCACAAAATCCATAAAGAAAGAAGACAAATGTTAGTATTTTGAAAATGCATTTTGAAAGAGAGACATGTTTTCGAACTATTTTCGCAAAAATATAAGTGATCTAAGGTCATAAGTCCGCCTATAATCATTCTTCCTTAAACTTAGTCTCTATGCAAGATCTTTTCTTCAATTAAGGTAAGAATTCAAAATTGGATTGAATATTTATCCTTCATAAAACCTAGATAGTATGCACACGTGCTTAGTGAAGATTTCTGGGATTTCAACTCCAACTATCAAGCCATTATATATATATATATATATTATATTATATATATATATATATATATAATATATATATATATATATTCTGCTTTTTTCTTCCCTTAGTTTAGGCTTTCTAGTTTACCCTGTAGCGAGCCTATAACGACCGATCCCACACCAACCAGACGGTCTTAGGGGCCAGATGAGAAAATATCCCTCGGGTTTAAGGTCTCGAGTAAAAAAGGCCACGAAACTAAAGGGGATTATTTATTTCCTTTACCACCGTTAGGCGTGAATAATCATGCTTCTTGAGGCACAATTATCCAGCTTAATAAGTGATGATTTATTTATATATATATATAATTTTTCTTTTTCTTTTTCTCTTTTTTTTTGGCCTTTTTGGTCTTTGTTTCCATCCCAAAAACGTGTAAGTGTGAAGTGCCTACTATCTCTATTCAGGATAAAAATTCAAGATAAATATCTCTCATTTTTTACTAGCCTATAATTTCAAACAAGATCTATTATTTCAACTAGGTTTAAGATGTCATAATTAAGGCTTTCTTAATTTCTAAGATACATCTTAATTTTCTTAAAAATAGATCAAAACTTTGTCTCTTATTTCAAAAAGTTTTTTTATTTTTTATTTATTTATTTATTTTTCTAAAAGAAATGTAAAAGAAAGAAAATCTAAAAACTCTATGTTAGTAAACCCTCACCCACACTTATTTCATGCATTGTCCTCAATGCATCATGATATATGTATGCATGAAACAAAATAGAGAGGGAAGGAAAAAATTACCTCAAGGTGGTGGTTCGGTGGTGGTCGGATTGGTCCACGAAACATGGCCCAATCAACTTTGCTTTGGGTTTTGAGGAACCCACCAGAAATATCGTGAATATAACCCACTAAAAAGATAAATCCATGAAGGATCTTTATTAAGTAATGGACCCATCTAATTTCCATTTTCCATAATTAATTTCAGAATCAAATTTGTCAACTACCTTGTCCCAAAGTGGTGTATGAAATGATAGAACGGTTGACTTGGACTCAGGAAGGACAGGAACTAATACCGACTCAGGAAGGTGACTTTTTACTTGCTTTTTTATTCATGCTTTGCTTTTCTTTTGTAATGGCTAGTAGCTAATTCTTTCTTCTCATGGCTAGCTAACTACTTACCTTGCTAACTACTAACTCATGGGTGATTGCTATCTTTAATCTTGCAAGTTGTATGGTCTTCTCCTCTTCGATGGGTTACTTTCATGCTTGGCAAGTATCTTGTTGTAATTCTCATATGATTCATGTGTGCCTCATTTAGAGCCTTGTCTTTAGAACAAGTGCCTTGATGGAACATGGAGATGGAGCACCAATATGCTATTTGTTGTACAACTTCTTTTACTTCCATTAATGAATGTTGTATCTTCTTCCTTAGCATCCCTTGAGTGTAGCTCTTTTGATTCCATTATTGAAAGTCTAATTTGTAGGCCAATGACATCTATGAGGCTACAAGACAAGTCCAAGAATGATCACCCGTCATCCAAGTGGGAAAGTAATTAGACCAACACGCAAGACAAATCTTTGCCGATGAATCAACATGAGGCACGCATTCACCATCACGGAGTTTAGTAAGTTTAGCAAGGAAAGGTTAGCTAGCCATGGTTTTCTCACCTTCAAAGTCTTCTAAAGTTTTCTTTTCTTTTAGTGTTAATACCAAATCTCCTTTATGATTTCTTTTCCTTTTTCATCATGAACATATCCACCGATTCTTTTATTTCTTTTTCCAACGATTCTTTATTCTTTTGAGCAAAGAAGAATCTTCGTTTTCTATCTTCACTACAAACCGTAACGCTTCCATCGCAAGCTCTCCCTGAGAATCGACCCGGTATAGCCCATGCTATAACGGAGATAGGAAAGGGTACATTAATCATTTTGAATACATTTGTGGAGTGATCAAAGCACTTGAGGTTGATTCTAAACCTTCTCTCTTTTATTGAATATATTTTGTATGCAAATTATACTCCACAATACAAACACCTTTCTCGTCTTAAACAAATTTTTTTCTGGTACAGGTTCGTTGCGAAGTTGTTATCCACGTGGCCTTCTAGAATCTTGAGTTGTTGCGTAAAATTCTCTAGATCCTGGGCTCAAATTTGGGCTTTGAATTAATCTCTTTTGGGCTTATGAATTAATCTCTTTAATTATTACTAATTAAAGAGATTTTGGGCTTTCTCTCATTTCAGTTGTGGACCTGCAAAAATAGAGAGAATATGAGTAAAAATCATATTTTTATTTGTAATATGCATGGGAATAATGTGGTAAAATATGCAGAATTGAATACCAATCACTAAACATGTAAAAGGAGTTAAAGGGAAGATAACAAGGAGAGATAAAGAAAGAACCTTTCATAAATTGTCACCTTCCATTACAAGCACTCTCGCTTTCCTCTCATGTACCACTCTCTTTCCTATTACAAGATCTACAAGAAATGAAAAATATAAAGAGGAAGAAGAAGAAGAACTAAACTAAACTATACTAAACTACAACATGGAAAGAAACTACCCTACTCTCTGGATATATCCCTAAAGAACCCCCAAGGGGGCATTTATAGGCACCAGGGGAAAGGGGGCCAGGGGGACAAACCTGGTCTAAAGCGCTAGCGCGGCGCACGCAGTACCGCCTGTTGCGCGTTGTCGCGTCGGCCCCCTATCGACTGCAGGTCCTGATTTCTAGTTTTGGGCCCCTAGTTTTGACAGAATCACCCTCCTAGGTCAATGGCTATCTTTATAGGCCTTTAATCACCAATTAAATGGGAATTTTGGGTCTTCTTCTTCATTTCATGCTATGGACCTAGAACATATAAAAGAGGTATTATTAACAGAATTTAATATTAAATAAATGTGAAGATGTGGTATGAAATATGCAGTTTTAGAGACTAATCATTGTACCACTTCCTCCACTATTATGATGGTGAAACCGGTGAAAGTTTTGTCTTCAGGGATTACTCGCTCATCGAGAGTAACTGAAGCTGAGAAGGAATTTGTGGCGGAGATGGTCGACAGCTTCTATAAGAGCCTGAAATGGTCCGTTGCCTTAATTTTGAAGGGCTAGACCACTTCATTTGCAGCTCTGAAGGTGGTCCTCCATTGTAATATTGAGAGCATCCGAGATTTCAGAGGGGCTGACCAAGCTGCTGCATTGGAGCTTCTGGTGGAGAAGTTTGAAAAGGACGTGGATGAGTGGCATCGCCTTAGCAACTCGTACCTGAATCCCTTGGTAGATGAAGAGCTTGATCGTCTCATGGCTCAGATGCAAAAAGTTCACCTGGAGGTGCAGGAAGCAACCAAGGCAGTATCTTCAGACTTAATGGAGACAAGTAAGGTAGAGATTGGAGATGTTATTGATGTTTCTAACAGCGCTCTTCTTGATGCAGAGGATAAGATTAAAAAGGCTAGAAAGATGATCAAAAGGGCCAATCTTCTTCTGTTCAAAGCTGAACTGGTGTGTCTTGAGGAGATCAGTCGGTTTGGAGCAGCTCAGAGCCCAAAACGATGAAGTCGTGCAGCAAGAGATGGCACAAAGGGCAATTCTGACAGAAATTGAGGCTCGTTTGTCCCAAACCGCGAACTTCAACAAAGCTGAGCTGAGATCGTAGGCATTTATCAAATCCCTGAAGAACGAAAGAGTAGGTTGGCCACCCTTGAAGAACGGATCAAGTCCTACGAAACACAACCGTAGCTTGTAATCTATGTATCCCTTTTCTTTCTTTTGAATCAATAAAAAATAATTTTATTTGACTCTTCTATTGTGTTTCTGCTTGCTTTATCTTCTGAGTTTGCAGTAATTTCAGGTTAAATTATAACTCTCAAAAGGAATAAGATAACGGTATAGTCTTCCAACTTACACCATAAGATGTTGGCCCAAAGGCCTATCACCCTAGTTTTGATGATGATCAACTCATGAAGTTATGTTTACTAATGATCTTGTGTTTAATTAGTGACAGATTCCTTATCAAGATCTTAGTAGGTGTGGAGCTTCAACAAAGGATAAAATGTCAAGTTGGAAGTTAGCACCGGTCGATTCACGAGCCTATGCATCAAGACCACATCTAGAGATGAGCTCGGTGGATTGCATGTGGACCAAGTCAAGAAGATGAGAAGACTTCAAGGGAAGACTTCAAGAAGATGAAGACTTGTGTCTAGGTATAAGATTTTTGTTTGTTTTAGTTAAAATGTAAAGGATAGATAGTTGGTGGATTGCTCAAGTTCATATCACACACACACTCTTGATTTATGTGTTTTCATAAAAGATTTTTAGTTTTAGAAAAAATACCGTTTTAGTTTTTGGTGTTTCAAATATACATGTGTTTTTAACCAAAACCTTTTAGAAACTCTCGTCCGTCCTGCTGATCTGCTCGACACACTTTTAGTTTTCTAGTCATAACTTTTGATTCCTATATTCAATTAACATGATTTATATTGCATTTTAAAAGATGACTTTCAGAGCTACATTTAATATTCAATAATCATTTTCTGATTTAAATGTTAAGAATGTCAAATATTGGGTTGAACTCTGAAAAAACAGTTTTCAGTTTCTGATTTGATACCTTTTAGTATTTTATTGATAACTTTTCAATTCCGAATTGATATTGATTTGATTTAAGTTGCATTAGAAAGAATACTTCAATATCTACAAATTCATCCTATATACTTATTCCCAAATTCGAACTTTTTAGACCTCAAAACTGTGCTCCAAGTTAACCCATTGCACAGAGGTCGGTCGACCGACGTGCACAAAACTGTGCACGTCTGGCAGTTTTGTGCGGTCGACCGGGCCGGTCGACCGGAACTGAGAGCAGTGCTCTCTGTTCTTATCGGTCGACCGGGCCAGTCGACCGGAGGCTGTAACGGTCAGATTTTTGACCGTTACCGGTCGACCGGGCGGTCGACCGGCAGCTCTGACAGACCCCAACGGTCAGATTTTTCTGACCTCTATAAAAGGGGGTTTTGTCATTGTTTTGAGCCAAGATTTTTGGAGACCTTAGAGCTAGTTTTTCCCAGTCTTTCTGAAGGGTTTTTCTCCATAAAATTAGAGTCAATACTTCCAATTAAAAGGAGAGTTTTTATCAAAGAGTGTAAAAGAGATTTTCTTGAGTTTTCACCAAAGATTCTTTCCTTGCTTTCTCACACAAACACTTGAGCATCCATTGAGCTATTCATTCTATAGGAGTGTTATTGTGAGAGGATTTTAGGTGATCAAGAGTTGTGATCACCAAAGTTCATCTTGTTCTTTGAGAAGGCGGACGGTTGTGTTCGCGGGTTTTTTCGGGTCCTAGTGAGGACTTGGTGTTGTTGGGTCCTAGTGAGGACTTGTAGCTTGAGGTGCGGCCTCGACGAGCCGGTGGGCTTGTGGTGTGTAAGGGACTTTGGGAGTCCGAGGGCTTGTAGGTGTTGCGGCACCAAGGAGAGATCCGGTTGGATCGTGCATAGTGGAAATCCTTCGTGTGTCGAAGGCGGGGATGTAGAGCAAGTGTGCTCGAACCTCGAAACAAACCCTTTGTGTTTGCGATTGCTCACTCTTGCTCTCTTACTCTTTTTGTCTCACTTATATCTTGCATTACTTTATAGTCTTTATCTCTTATATGCATGATATCCTTTGTGCTCATAATTGCTATACTTGCTTGGGATTGTTATTAACACTAGTATTCAACCAAGAGAGCCAACGCGGCACCTCAACCCATTCAAGGGGAATCTAGAGGAGTTTGTCCAGAGCCTCGCAAGGGGAATTCGACAACACTCTTGTGTTATACATAAGTGTTCAACTAAAAGAAGTTTAATTTGGTCAACTTAGTTTTAATTCCGCATTATTTGTTCATAAGTGACCATTAGATTAGCCATCACCTATTCACCCCCCTCTAGGTGATCTTACAATTGGTATCAGAGCTAGTGCTCTTGATATTGGGTCTAACAACCTAAGAGTTAAAGATCCTCTTTTAGGCTAATCATAAGATTGTACACACACCATGGACTTCATGTCACCACCCACTTTTGATATTCTTAACATCCAAACTTGGAAGGTTAAGATGTCATTGTACCTCAAGGCCTTAGGAATTCATGTCTATCTTGCCACTACTAATAATGCATATTGTATAGATGGTAAGAATATTGAGGCTAATGCTAAAGCCCTTCATGCTCTTAAATGTACCCTAAATGATGACTATTTATCTAGGGTTTCTAACATTGAATCGGCTTTTGTAGTATGGAACACCCTCATCCCCTTGGCGAGAAAGATCTATACTATGCGGGGAGCGATTCGGACGTTGGAAGCTACATCTCCAACGTATGCTATATGGTCCAAGGGGATAACCCCTTGAGGTAAACTCCGAATCCGATGATGAGGACATGTCATATGATGAGCTCACTTCATTTTGCCAAACAATTCTTGAAAATATGACATGATTAAGAAAGAAAATAAAAATTTGAAAAAGAAAATTGATTGCATGCATATAGAACAAGATTCTTTTAAATCTAATATTGCATGCTTAGAAAAAGAGAATAATGATTTGAAAAAGAATTTTGATTGCATGCTAAGAGAGAATGTTTCTTTTAAAACTAAAATAGCATGTATTGAAAAAGAAAACAATATTTTGAAAAATGAGAATGTTTCCCTTATGTCTAAATTAAATGATTTATGTGAAGGGAATATGTTTTTGAAAAATAAAATTGCTTTGGTGGAAACTCAAAAGGAAGTTGTTTTTCAAGAAAATATTACTTTGAAAAGAAAATTTGTTGAAAAAGAAAAAGAATTTGTTCACAAAAGAAAAAGAAAAATGATCATATATCTTATCATGCTTTACATGCCACCACTAATGAGATTAAAGATTTGAAAAATAAAATGAATAATTTGAGTTCAACCTTGAACTCTTGTGCATTCAATCATTCTAAATGGAGTCCTTGTTTTCAAAGAAACAAACTCCTTCCTCTCATGCACATCATCATGCTCATGCTTATGTTGCACAACATGATCACACTCCTACACATAAGCATACTAAGGTGTACGTTTGTACACATTGTGGCCGCAAAGGCCATTTAAGAAAATATTGTTATGATAGATTAGGTCATTTCAATTTGCCAAGAATAAGAATTTTTGGGTGCCTTACAACAAGACTAACCTCAAAGGACCCAAGAAAATATGGGTACCAAAACCCCCACCTTTTGATTTTGATGTAGGTGAGGGCTCTCACAAAACGTGAGAGGATTGGTGCCTTGGTAGCCAATGCAATGGACATGATGGACAAACATTTGGATGCATTGCTATCAAGGAATCTTGGTGGGAAAGACCACCATACTTGGAGCCTTGGAGTTGGTAACAAACTCTAAACTCCTATTTTATTTATGTACATGCTTTAATTTCATATATTCATAGCATGTTCATGTTTTAAGATTTTGTGTGCTTTATGTGGTAGTTACATGCTTAGATGTAGATTTGTCAAACTTGTATGTATACATATACAAATAGTGAACTACAATTGATTCTTAAAATTTGGACTTCATGCTCACTTGTATCCACTTTATGTATTTGTATAGACTAGTTTTGATGATTCTCCTTTATACATGTTTTGCCAATTTTTATGATGTATATGTGTGTTTAATTCAAATCTAATAAATATACATGTATACCCCTTGAGTCATTTGCCTTCATGCAATATATATTGGACTCTTTCATATTTGGGATATGTATGCGTATTGTTAGAATTGGATAAATCATACATATACCATGAAGATTAGTATTTAAATAAATAATAATAAAAAAATGATTTTCATTTGTACAACAAAATGTGATTTATGATCTTTTTGAGCTTGAATGACTATTTTCATAAAGCATTGCTAAATACAAAATACTTTATGAAAATATATGATTTGTTTTAAGATGAAAAATAAGATTTTCATGAGATTCATGCTTCACTTTCTATTTTCATGAAAATACCATTTACATAACCTTTGAACACTCATCTTTTATAATAAAAAATAATAATTTTTGAGCTTTATGGACTATGAGTGCTTAAACTTGTATGTATTTAGTATAATTCATGAATAACATATGATTTCATGTTTTTGAAGGATCTTTAAGTAGTTTTCAAAAATTATTTATAACTAGTTATTTATTCTTCAAATTTTGGTAGTGCTTAAATATAACTATCTTTTAAACCTACCAATTTTTGGTTATGAGTATATACATGATTTACAGTGTTAATTTTATAATTGGTATATTACTCACATTTTGGTTCCTATATATGTATGCCCTAATTTTCAAATTGGTCTTATCTATTCACATACATATATGATTTTCTTGTGCCTGCTTTACAATTGATTTACATTCTTAAAAGCACAAAAAGTTTATGCTAAGTTCACACCTTATATTAGCTATGCATAAGCTTATGAAAAATAAAAAGATTTTATTTTAGATCATCATTTGGTATCAATAGGCCTCAACTTCAAATTTGTTATATGATTACAATTGATATCAATATGTTTGAAACAAAAAAAAATTTTTTTTTGCAATGATAACTTGATATCACACATCTTCAAGTGCTATTTTCTATTGGTATCAAAATTACAAATTATGATTGGTTCAAAATTGTTTTATTGGGAAAAGTTCAAAATTTGTTTTGATAAAGAAAAATTAAAAATGTTTTGTTTTGTATTTCCTATATGCAAGGAGAGCTTAACATCTCTCTTACATATAGATTCATGTTGAGTATATTATAAATTGAGGAGCTTAACATCTCTTCTTTATATGATATACGTGTGTAGGGGGAGCTTCACATCTCCTTCTATGCATTACATAGTTGTGTTGTGTGAATTAGGGCTTCACATCCCTCTTTCATGCAATGCACATTGTAGGGAAGCTAACTTAACGTCTTCCTCTTCATGAATGTATATCGCATATAAATCTTTATTGGTTGATTTGTATACCCCTCCTTATTTCTTTGTTTTTGACAAAAAGGGGGAGAAAATTTTTTTTGATTTGATTTTACTTTGAACCCTTTGTTGATGATTGACAAAAAGGGGGAGAAGTATTTGAGTATATATGCATGTTTTCTTTACTTAAGGGGGAGAAGTATTTGTCTTCCTGTTAGTTATGCATATATGTTTTTTTGTATTGGTTTGCAAATAATAGGAGAAAAAGATTTGTTTTTGTGTTATCACCATTCATTTGCATACATGTCATGTGCTTCATTGTCATATCTTTATCATTTATTTGATATGCATGAGTTAAGGGGGAGCTTCTTTGAAGCTTTACTTTAATCCATGCATATATAACTTCATGAGTTTTGTCATCATCAAAAAGGGGGAGATTGTTGGCCCAAAGGCCTATCACCTAGTTTTGATGATGATCAACTCATGAAGTTATGTTTACTAATGATCTTGTGTTTAATTAGTGACAGATTCCTTATCAAGATCTTAGTAGGTGTGGAGCTTCAACAAAGGATAAAATGTCAAGTTGGAAGCTAGCACCTGTCAATTCACGAGCCTATGCATCAAGACCACATCTAGAGATGAGCTCGGTGGATTGCATGTGGACCAAGTCAAGAAGATGAGAAGACTTCAAGGAAGACTTCAAGAAGATGAAGACTTGTGTCTAGGTATAAGATTTTTGTTTGTTTTAGTTAAAATGTAAAGGATAGATAGTTGGTGGATTGCTCAAGTTCATATCACACACCACTCTTGATTTATGTGTTTTCATAAAAGATTTTTAGTTTTAGAAAAATACCGTTTTAGTTTTTGGTGTTTCAAATATACATGTGTTTTTATTTTACCAAAACCTTTTAGAACTCTCGTCGTCCTGCTGATCTGCTCGACATACTTTTAGTTTTCTAGTCATAACTTTTGATTCCTATATTCAATTAACATGATTTATATTGCATTTTAAAGATTACTTTCAGAGCTACATTTAATATTCAATAATCATTTTCTGATTAAATGTTAAGAATGTCAAATATTGGGTTGAAGTCTGAAAAACAGTTTTCAGTTTCTGATTTGATACCTTTTAGTATTTTATTGATAACTTTCAATTCCGAATTGATATTGATTTGATTTAAGTTGCATTAAAAAGAAGACTTCAATATCTACAAATTCATCCTATATACTTATTCCCAAATTCGAACGTTTTAGACCTCAAAACTATGCTCCAAGTTAACCCATTGCACAGAGGTCGGTCGACCGGGCCGGTCGACGGACGTGCACAAAACTGTGCACGTCTGGCAGTTTTGTGCCGTCGACCGGGCCGGTCGATCGGAACTGAGAGCAGTGCTCTCTGTTCTTATCGGTCGACCGGGCCAGTCGATCGGAGGCTGTAACGGTCAGATTTTGACCGTTACGGTCGACCGGGCGGTCGACCGGCAGCTCTGACAGACCCCAACGGTCAGATTTTTCTGACCTCTATAAAAGGGGGTTTTGTCATTGTTTTGAGCCAAGATTTTTGGAGACCTTAGAGCTAGTTTTTCCCAGTCTTTCTGAAGGGTTTTTCTCCATAAAATTAGAGTCAATACTTCCAATTAAAAGGAGAGTTTTTATCAAAGAGTGTAAAAGAGATTTTCTTGAGTTTTTCACCAAAGATTCTTTCCTTGCTTTCTCACACAAACACTTGAGCATCCATTGAGCTATTCATTCTATAGGAGTGTTATTGTGAGAGGATTTTAGGTGATCAAGAGTTGTGATCACCAAAGTTCATCTTTGTTCTTTGAGAAGGCGGACGGTTGTGTTCGCGGTTTGTTTCGGGTCCTAGTGAGGACTTGTGTTGTTGGGTCCTAGTGAGGACTTGTAGCTTGAGGTGCGGCCTCGACGAGCCGGTGGGCTTGTGGTGTGTAAGGGACTTTGGGAGTCCGAGGGCTTGTAGGTGTTGCGGCACCAAGGAGAGATCCGGTTGGATCGTGCATAGTGGAAATCCTTCGTGTGTCGAAGGCGGGGATGTAGAGCAAGTGTGCTCGAACCTCGAAACAAACCCTTTGTGTTTGCGATTGCTCACTCTTGCTCTCTTACTCTTTTTGTCTCACTTATATCTTGCATTACTTTATAGTCTTTATCTCTTATATGCATGATATACCTTTGTGCTCATAATTGCTATACTTGCTTGGGATTGTTATTAACACTAGTATTCAACCAAGAGAGCCAACGCGGCACCTCAACCCATTCAAGGGGAATCTAGAGGAGTTTGTCCAGAGCCTCGCAAGGGGAATTTGGCAACACTCTTGTGTTATACATAAGTGTTCAACTAAAAGAAGTTTAATTTGGTCAACTTAGTTTTAATTCCGCATTATTTATTCATAAGTGACCATTAGATTAGCATCACCTATTCACCCCCCCTCTAGGTGATCTTACATAAGAATATTAACCAATCTACTCAGAGGTCGAAAACGTGATAGAATTAGTTATTTGATAAATTATCACCAATAAGTTTGAGTGATGACTCGATTCAAATCTTGTTGGGAATAAAAATGGGACAAAGCGAATTTGACGATCTTCCTATTCAGAGGTAAATATTAACATAACAGATCAAAGACCATCGGGTTTGTGAATTTGTTGTGATGAACTAGGCGCCACAACAACGTGATGAAGTCGAGTTTGTCAATTTTGGGGTAACAAACTGGACGAAACTGGTTGAAGGTTATCAGACTTCGGATTTTTTTTGTCGTTCAGAGGTGATAAACTAGACATGACGATAGGAATGAAAAGTCCCTACTAGACTGGGGATAATGAAATTTAGCTATCTGTCGATTCAGAGGTGATAAACTGGACATGATCGATTGAAAAACTGCTAGTTTCAGAGTGCTTGCTGTTCAGAGGTGATAAACTAGACATGACAATAAAGCTAAAAAAAGGTGAATTTGGTTTTAGGAACCCGTTTATTTAGAGGTTACTGGGAACATGATAGACTAAGACACGCTAAATTTCGAATCCGCTGCCAGACGTAGTCGTATTAACTTGGCAACTAGCCCACAAGGAACTGTAAAGGTGGATCGGATTTGGGCTCCCATTGGCTCAAAGGTGGTTGACTGGATATGACCAACTAAGAAATACCAGGCTCGCAATCCACTGTTCAGAGGTTTACTATTAACATGACAGCAAGAACTCCCAGCCCTGACGGAGGAAAGGAGAACAAAGTTATGGACTCATCTATTCAGAGCTGTTAAACTGGACTTGACAGTTTGACTACCATAAAGGGAAGAGATCTAGGCATCTGTCGGTTCAGAGGTAATATGGACATAACCGATTAGAAGTTGCAAAACTCAGAGCCCTGTCGTTCAGAGGTGGCGAACTGGACATAACGACAAAGGAGTAGTTCCTACCGGACTAGAAGATGAAACTTGGTTATCTGTCAGTTCAGAGGTAACATGGATATAGCCGATTGAGAAACCACCAAGCTCAAGATTTCTACCGTTCAGAGGTGACGAATTAGACATGATGGTAAAAGAAATAATTCCACTAGAGGAAACAGGACTTGATCATAAACTCAGTAGGAAAATTGGTATCTCCTTCAGATGTTATTTGAAAGAAATTGTCAGAGGTATATTGCTAACGTGACAACCAAGAAAGCCCATTGGGACTGAAAAGAGGAATAATAGACTTCGAGGAGAGTCTAACAGAGGCTCGCTGGGGAGTTAAAAAAATGAATCCCATAAGAGATTATATGTCAGAGGTAATCATTAACCGTGACAAAAAGAACTCCGTGGGGATTCGATAGGGAAAGTATTTCTCTAAAAAGTTGTCAGAGGTAATCATTAACGTAACACTTAAATCTCTTACTGGGGAATTAGAAGGAGATTCTGTCAGAAGTAATCGTGACAGCTTCTCTGCTTGGGAATTTGTAAAGTAACTTGTCATAAGTGTGATGTTAAATTGAAAAGGAATCATAACAGTAATTTGAGTGAGCCTGTCATTCTATTAAAGAGAATGATAAGTAGAGTTTGATCTGCTGGGGATATTAGTATGATCTGTCAAAAATGTTTATTTTATCCGCCGGGGAATATGTCAGAGTCTCACTACCAGAGGTTTAATGTTAACATGATAGGTTTGACTTGTGATTCATTTTGCAAGGAAAATGAAATATACTTTATGTGGTCCTACCATTCCATGGACAAGAATTGGTAAGCAATTTTGGAAGGGAATCAAATGGGATTAGGTCCCTTAGGATTTTTAGCAAATCTTCAGCTGTCAGCGGATTTGGTATACCTTTACCAACTACCATTTGAGTTGGGCCAGCCATACTATTCCCCTCAGCATGGTGAGTTGTCGAGAATTTCTATTAGACTTAAAAGCCAATATTTTTCTCTATCCTTAGCCATTTGAGGGCATTGGATTTTGAAAGTGACAAAGCTAATACTCAGCTAGCTTGCCTTTATTAGCCCAACTTTGTTGAGAATTAGACTGTGTTCTCATGCACCGTTCATCTTGACCAGCTTCTTATATGCCAATTTGAACTCTTAACCAGCTTCTTATGTGCTGAGGTGCTGATTAATATTTCAGCAATATTTTGATCGTCGATGGTACTCCACCTGTCATCGAATAGTCGTCGATCAATGAGGATTATTGTGCTCACGTTGAGTAGGAATAGTCATCTAACTTTGATCGATGAGGATTATTGTTGAGCAGGAACATAGTCATCCATCGTCGATCGATGAGGACTATTATGCTCGTGTTGAGCAGGAACATAGCCATCCATCGTCGATCGATGAAGACTATTATGCTCGTGTTGAGCAGGAATATAGGCAGCCATCGTCGATCGATGAGGACTATTATGCTCGTATTGAGCAGGAATATAGGCATCCATCGTCATAGTCATCTATCATCGATAGATGATTCCTTTGTAGGGGAAAACATAATCATGCATACTTGACCCGACGATCAGAATCATGATCAAGGATAGTACTTTTTTTAGGAACTTGCCATCAACCGGCATCATGAGTATGTCGCTGCTTGGAATTGCTAGGCGATAGGCCCCATTTGAGTAGACTGTTTCTATTATGAACGACCCTTCCCATTTGGGTTAAAATTTGCCTTTGCTTTTGTGTGTGATGACCATGGGTCGTCTGACGGCTAAAACTAAGTCTCCTTTCTGGAACACCCTCTCATCCTTCTTTTTGAAGGCTTTTGAGATTCGAGCTTGGTACAACTCAATGCGTCGTTGAGCTTGTAGTCGTTTCTCATTAGGGCTTCGAGTTCTTGAATGCATAGGCGATCTTTATCATCCTTAGTCATCTTGGTTGCTAAGGCGACTCGTAGTGAAGACATATAGATCTCTAGAGGTATGACTGCCTCACACCCGTATACCAGAGAAAAAGGCGTGTTGCCTATTAGGGCTCGAACCGTAGTTCGATAGGCCCAAAGACATTCACTGAGCTTCTCATTCCAATCTCGTTTGCTTGATGAAATGAATTTCTTGAGTAAGTTAATAATCGTCTTATTGAATGCTTCCGCCAAACTATTAGCAGCAGGGTTATAAGTGGTTGAAGTCACATTCTGAATTTGGTACTTATTATAGAACCGATAGAATACTTGGCTTGCAAATTGGGGACCGTTATCATGAATAATTTGCCTGGGGACACCAAATCGATGGATGACATGGTGTTTTATAAAGTTAACCACATTGTAAGTTTTGACTTCAATAAGTGGTATAGTTTCTGCCTACTTCGAGAAATAGTCGGTTATTACTAAGATGAACAGATGACCTTTCGTTAATAAAGGGCTGATAGGTCCTATGATATCGATTCCTTGCGCCTCAAATGGCCACGAACCAACAGTCGGGTGAAGTAGCTCTGGAGGTTGATGTATGAAGTCTGCGTGGCTTTAACAGGCTTTACACCTTTGTGAATATTTGATTGCATCGGCTATCATGGTCGACCAATAATAACCGAGTCTATGCAATTGATCCTTAAGCTTCGGCCCTGGTTGATAAGCTTCGCATATACCATCGTGTGTTTCTTTAAGTACCTCTTGTGCTTTAGAGTTAGAGAGGCAACGAAACAAGATATCGTCATATGAATGACGGTAAAGTGTCTTTACCATCGGATCATAGTAGAAACGGAGAAACCTTCGTTGGATAGAAGCTGTTTCTTTAGGGTAATCGTAATATGTCATGTAGAGCATAGTCAATGAGGAGAAATCACCAATCTCTAGGTTCAAACCTATTTAGGTTATATGGACTTCATTAGTTTCCAACATCGGCTTGGGACAGAGAAGGCATCGAGTGGCCACTGTAAGATGATAAGTTGTGTCAATAGGTAAGGCCAATGTAGCCGCTAATGCGACCAAAGCATCTGCCTTAGTATTTTGAAAGCGAAACACATGACCGATGTAAAAGCCATCGAATGAATTAGTCATTTTGATGACTGCATGGTGATAAGGTACCAAGTTTTCGTGCCGAACTTCGTATTCTCCTTTGACCTGATGGACAATCAGTTTTGAATACCATAAGCCTCGAGGTAGTGTGCCCCCATTTCATGGGTGTATTGAAGGCCGATGAGTAGGACATTTTATTCCCCTACATTGTTAGAACAAAGGGTTGTCAATGAAAATGCCCGAGGAAGGACATGATTTTGTGACGAGATAAATACCACCCCACACCAGCGATTATCTTGCCTTTGAGGCCTATTCTTGATACTTCATACTTCATCCTCTGAGATCATATTAGATTCAAAAATCTCATCTGGAATATCTTGATGAAGGTTTGAGCTCTCTGAAACCAGATGAGCGGCCAGAAAGTCTGCAAGGGCATGACCCTTGACTGCCTTTTGAAGGACAAGGAGCATGTCGTACTGAGACAGGAGGATAGCCCACTTAGCTAACCTCGAATTTAGCGATCCTGATTTTGTCATGAGGAATACGCAAGGGATTAACCTTGAAAATGACATATATAGTTTGGCCAACCAAGTAATGTCGCGTCTTTTGAATGGCAAAGACAAGAGCTAAACATTTCTTTTCAACAGGGTTATACCGAGACTCAGCTCCATCAGGGTCCTGCTTAGATAGTTAATGGCTTGCTCATGGCCTTCGTCATTCTTTTGGGCAAGGAGAACACCTAGGGAATGGTCCATACCATTTACATAAAGCAAGAATGATTTTCCTGATGTAGGAGCCACCAGGACTGGAGGTTTAGTGAGGTATTCTTTAATATCTTCGAAAGCCTCTTAGCGGGCTTTATCCCATACAAAAGAGACACCCTTTTTCATAAGACGGGTGAATGGTTGACAACGTCCTGAGAGATTTACAATGAATCTTCAGATTTAGGCAAACCTACCTTACAGACCCCTAAGTTCTTTGAGATTCTTAGGTGGTTGCATGCTCGAATAGCTTTGACCTTGTCCGGGTCAAGATGGATTCCTTTTGATGTGACAATGAATCTAGAAACTTGCCACTCGAAACATCCAAGAAGGACTTTGTTGGGTTCATTTTCAGCTGGATGGCTCGCATTATATCGAACATTAATTTTTAAGTCACGAACATGATCATTTTTATCGCGACTTTTGACAGCAATGTTGTTGACATAGCACTCTACCATTTTTAGGAGGTGGCTATAGAAAATTATACTCATTGCATGTTGGTAGGTTGCTCTAACATTCTTTAATCCGAAGGGCATCACAGTATAGCAGTATACCCCCAACGGTTTTCGAAATGAAGTATGCCTTTCGTCCTCTGGGTACATCTTAATCTGGTTGTACCCTAAGAAGCTATCCATAAAAGACATTCTCTCAAAGTCACAGGTGTTGTCAATCATAACGTCAGTGATGGGAAGTGGGAACTCATCTTTAGGGCAGGCTGCATTAAGATCGCGGTAGTCAATACAGATCTAGATTTTTTTCATTCTTTTTAAGAACGGGGGCAATGTTAACCTAATCCGGGTGTTGCTCTTCCCGTATGAAGCCACATTCAATGAGTTTATAGACTTCGACTTCAATAGCTTCTATAATGTCAGGGCGAAACTGACGTTGCTGTTGTTTCATCGGCTTGACGTCAGGCTTAATTTTTAAACGATGCATGACTATTTGTGGATTGAGACCGGACATGTCTTCATAATTTCATGCAAAGACATCGGTATACTCTCGTATAATAGTTATCAATTCTTCTCTTTCTATAAGTGATAAATTTTCACTTTTAGAGATGGGTTTAGGGTGATCTTGACTGCTCATATCAACTTGAATTACCCTATCCTTAGTGGGTGGTTCACGCTGTTCAAATCACTTCTCTCAATAAAGGTCAAGTTGTTGGGATTATGGCTTAGTTTCAAACGTTTTAATAGCCTCCTTATGCTCCAATTGGTTGATTGAAGTCATATTGATGTAGAGGTTCTTGAAGAGCACCCCACACTAATGTCTGATTCCTACTGGGATGAAAGGGAGGAATGTGACGGGAGAGTTTTTTTTCTTCTTCAGATTGGAATGGAGTGAGAGGTGTAACATATCCCAACCCCCTGCGTATTTTATCGTAGTAATTTGCTGGCTTTTCTCTTGGCACGAAAGTTCATAAAAGACCACGTCGTCCCCTTCTAAAGTTCAGGCTATTCCCACGCTGTCTCATCATATGCTACGCTGACAGTACATAATGGAAAAATTACGGGGGTTCCGAGTCCGAGCCTAGGTCTGTAACTGTAGACATTCGGGGTTGGACCTTACCTAATACTATAGGCGATTGACTCCTTTTGGATGGAGGGATCACAAAGACAGATCCTTCACTATTCTCTACAGGCGTACTTGTCATGCTTAACATGGACAAGAGCATGTGTAGGGAGCTATTATCTATAGATTTAAATACATCAACACTCACAGGATAATCAAAAGTGACATTCTCATTGATTACCCATTCATCATCATTCTTAATGGGATTATTACATTCAAGATTGTTTAAATATGATACAATTAGTTTGAAAGCAAAAGTAGCTGGCGCATCTTCTTCTGGCTCTGAATCCGCTTCTGCCACTATTGTTGCTTTCAAGCAGTGGTTCTTTTGCTACTTTATCGGCTTCCTGGTAGAGGAGAGCATCAGTAAAGTAGTTTTCAATACCCTTGAACGGGTGTTTTTCAGCAAACACTGTTCGCACTGTTGCATTATCTTCCATGTACTTGAAGCATTGGTGCAGAATGAAAGGAACGATCCAATTAGCGTGAATCCAAGGCCTCCCAAGTAATAAATCGTATGACGTGTCAGCGTCGATAACATAACATGTCACTTCTAATTTTAGGTCTCCAATTCGACAGCGAAACCGAATCTTTCCCAATGGGTGACCACTTCCTGCATTGAAGCCATATATTGTAGTTGTCGTTGCTGATAGCCTGTTAAGCGGTATCCCAGGAAAGTAAAGGAGCCTTTTAGGGATGATGCTGAGTGCGGACCCTGGATCAACCTGTACCCTCTTGATGCACATCGAGCCGATGTATCCAGTATAATACAAGGGTCGATCGTGCTTATTATCTTTGAGGAGCATGTCCTTAGCAGTGAAGGTGATGGCAGGTATTCTTAGTTGTACATGATGACATTCAGGACACAAAGGTGGACTGTCATCTTCAGAGGCCTCTAACATATGTGTCAGAAATGATTTCGGATTAGCCAGTGCATCCATGAGTGTCTCTCTTGTCTCTTTCGAGAGGCGATGCAGCTCATGTATAGTGATTCGAGCTGGAATATTGGCTAGTTGTGCCAATATATCAAAGCGGAAAGGGGCATCAAGTCCTAGGCCCGAAGTTCTCTGGTCAAATCAGACTTCTTTCTGCTTTTTTTCCTGGTATTGGGGTTGAAGCCAGAACATGTATTTCTACTGATGTTGTTGGCTGTTGTATCTCGTCAGTAGTCTTCTCATACTGGCTCAGGTATGATTTCCCACACTGAGTACCTGTTGGTTGGGGTGCAACATCCTGTGCTGCGAAAGCATGCTTCTCGTCTTCAGAATCACTGAGAGAAGCTACTATTATGTTGTCATCATCTGACAAAATAGAGACAACATTGCAGGATTTCTTCTTTGGCTTGGATTTCTTTGAATCCCATTGCTTATCTTTGTCAAGATCTGGGTGCACCCACATGATTTCCCCAGTCTTTAATGTCAGTGGAAGGAGACCTTTAGCCTCATGTTGCTTTGCTGAAGGATTACTTATCTCCAGTCGTGCCTTAGGGATTGGAGGATGTCCGTCGGGGACAGTAACCTTCGCCAGAGTGCAGAACTCAAGAGTCACCATGTTAGCGGTGACTTTCTTTTATTTTGACTTTAAAGTCAAAAATCCAACGTTGACCAAAGCTAGAATTTTATCCTCGAGGACAAAGCATTTGTGGGTAGGATGGTAAGCCATCCTATGAAAGAGGCAGTAATTGGGATCGTTAGTATGTCCCACTTAATTAGGGCGTCGAACCTCTGACAACTTCAACTTATTGGCCTTTTGGAACAAATGGAATATTGTAACCACCTGCTCATCTTTGAAGGAGTACTGTTTCAGAGAAAACTTGAACTCCTGATTACTAACGCCATTCTTCTTGGTTTTCGGAGGAGCTTCCCCCGATAACTCCACAGACATGGTTTCTTTTCCTTTCGTTTGGGAAGACTGTGCCATTTCGTTGCGTCCTTTATTGTTTACACCCTATTTCCCTTTAGGTATGGACGACTCAAACTTTTTAGCCGACTTCTCAGCTATTTCAGCTTGCTCAATCAGCTCTTTCTAAGTGTGGGCCTTAATAACTCTCATGCGAATCTCTACTTGGTCCAAGAAGTTGTGCCTACATGTCTGCAATAGCATAGGTAATGGCATCCCTGTTGGACACATCAGAAATAGGTTCCTGAATCTTTCAATATAATCATGGACCGATTCTCCTTTCTTCTGTTCGGTGGAAAAAAGTTTATCCATGTTACCTCAGTGTCATCCTCAAAGAAGCGAGAAAGGAACCGAGTCTCTAAATCGATCCAAGAATTGATGGAACCCAGTGGAAGGCTTCTGAACCAGTCGAAGGCCACTCCTTTGAGAGTACCGATAAACAATCTGGCCATGATGGCATCGTTATCTATAACATCGTTATCTATGACATTACCAGTCTGGGACTAGAAATAATAGATATGTTGGTTAGGCGAGCTCTTACCATCATACGTATGTAATGTAGGTGGTTTGAACTTCGGCAGGTATGGCATCGAGTCCCATCCAGTTGGGTAAGGACGAGTCATGCCTACCTTCTTCAGCTCATCTCTCTGAGCTAGAGATGCGATCTGAGCCTGGATGCCTTTAATATCCTCAGCATCGATTGAAAAACTTTCCTTTGACTTCTCCGGTTAGTGAGGAGCTGAGCTAGTATTTGTTGGATATTGTCCAAAGCTTCTTGCTGGGCCCTTGGAGGTCTGCTCTTCAGCCTCCATCCATCGGCGAAGGTCATCATTATTGTTATCGGCCGTGTTAGCCGACACTCTGTCTGTTTGTACAGAGCTGACCGTTGCTGAAGAGGCATATCCACTAGCTTCTCCCTTATCATCTGACCATTGGAAGAGACTTTTCAGTAGTTCTAGTGACATCATCCTAGTTGAAGAGGATGGTTGCTCGTAACTATAAGGTATTACTATCCTGGATCTTATGCCTCAGAATGCACCTTCTTGTCCTACTAAGACTGGCCCAAACCGGGACTATAGACTGAATCTGGAGAACTGAACTAAGGAGAGTTAGTATCGCGTCTCCCTCATCTGCCTCTGAGTGGTTCACATCCCCTACCTATCATGTTGATGGATGCTGAGGGAAGATCTGGCACGTTTCGTGCTTTGTTCCTTTTCTTAGACTTCACAGGGGCTTGAATCGATAGTCGGTTGAAAACTGACTGTCGGGCTGGAAGAGTGGCAGGGACTGGCCCTTGTCGGTAATGGACTGTTACCAACTGGCACCCTACTTATTCACAGTAGGAGGGAGAAGTATGAAGTAGTTCTAACTTCTGTTTGTTAGTTAAGAACTCTCGTAAATCAGGATTAACCAGGCTTAAGCGGTCTAGTATAGAGACTCGAGGAGATCATGTACTAGGCTGTTCAGACTGAAGAACTCTAGCATTGAGGCTCCTCTTTTTAACTACAAGTGATTTTAAAATACCTAACCAGTAGTATTAGCTTCGATTGGCGAAGCTATACTTTGTAGATCCGCTGCCAAGCGCGAACTTAGCGCCAGAAGGCTTTAGGAGCGAAGTCATGGTAACTTCACTTTTAGCACGAAGTGGTGTAGCATGAAGTGGTGCTTTGTTCTTTGCGTTGCGGTGAAGGTAATTAGCACTGCTTAGTACTTTAGTTCAAGCCTTGCGGCTAGGAACTTTATTAGCACCCTTAGGTGTTGAAGAGGCATAAGCAACGCTATCAACACTTAGGATTGCCCCCTTAACTTCACTCCAAGGAGTGAAGTTAGCGCTGGAAACAGCGCTTTCGGGTTGGGCGAAGCCAGTGGGAATTCATGCCTTTGTGGTTCCAATTCAGCCTCGCGGCTAACATAAGCAACACTGCCAAAACTTAAGGGCGCCTTGCCCTTGTCTTCACGTGTGCCCTTGTCTTCACGTGAGAGGCGGGGTTAAGCTTCAACTTCGCCTAAAGCTTCACGCAGGGAGGCTCCTTGCTTCGCCCTCCACACCTACTTGCCCTAAGCAGTGTTAAGTTCGCGAGGAACCTGTTTAGCTTCACGTGAAGTCAACTTAACCTCAGTTGAGACAGGGGGAAATTGGAGCGATCTTTGCTCACTCGTGCATGCTGCTGGCATAGGCTTAGACATTGCCTCAATTGGAGCTGCCTTCTAATCTGTAGCCAGTGGAGTCTTGGCTACGGAGTCCCTTCTGTGCTTCCGTGCATGGAGTACTAGGCTACCCCCAGAGAGGAGTTCCTCGAACTTTTCTTGGTCAAAGTGGGTGACCAAGTTTTCGACGGTAACAGTTTCAGCACTCTGACCGTTGCATTGTGACATCGTCTCCTTGTTGCGGAAGAAGACCTTAGTCCCCAGCGGAGTCGCCATCTTATTTTCCATTGAAAATAAATTGAAAAAACTTATAAAATATTGAGGAGTGAAATTATAAGTAATTCTTTAAAGAAAGAAAATTACAGGTAGATCTTCTCTGAGATTTCTGGGGAGGTATGCTAGTAGGAATCTAGTCAGCGCGCGATTAGTTTATCCCTTTGATGATGCAATCGGTCAGGTGTTCAAAACTTCTCGATAGAATTTTCTTCTCGCTTAGTTTTGGAAATCTTCGAAGATAGAAGGCGTGTTGGAACCCTAAATGAAAGAGAGCTGAGTCTCTGAGGTTTTGAAAGCAAGAGGGCATTTTGCTATAGATCTTTTCAATCTCTCCTACTTTTTTAGCCAATGTTTTTCAGCCTCTTCTCTCTTACAAGGGGCTATTTATAGCAACAATAGGGGTGTAACTGCCCCCCTTGAATTCAGCAAGACTAATTCAGTCTGTTAGCTTTGTGCGAGGCTTGAAATAACCTTGCCGCGAGGCTATCGGCGAGCTTCAGGTGAAACTAAAAAGTTCGCGCGAACTACTGATAGCCATTCGTGACTTAATTGTCTCCACTTAATGTGGGATGAAGTGGGCGGGTGTAACTGCCCAATTAAAGTGGCGTTAAACCCGCTAAAGTATTGAGATTCACCCATTAATCCCTCGTGAGATTTTGAAACGGTTAATTGATGACCTGGTAAAGCTCGCTGCGGAGCTAAGTGAGAGTTTCAGGCGAAGCTCATTTCAGGCGAAGTTATATTCAGAGCTTCAAGTGAAGCTAGAACTTAGCTTAGAGCAGAGCTGGGTGAGGCTTCAGGTGAAGCTAGGAGTTAGCTCAGAGCAGGGCTCGACCACTCCATCTCCAGAGATGTTGGAGATAAAGCTTCTAGCGAAGCCTAAAGTCAGCCTTCAGCGGGGCTGATAGGAGCTTCGTGCGAAGCTAGTGGCTTCAGCCTTTTAGCGAAACTGGCTCTGTTTTGGGCTCATGCGAGGCTAGGTGTTTGATCAGACTTAGCTTCATAGGCCTGCTTTGGCCTCTTCATAGGCAACCTTGGCTTACTGTCTGCTTCACTGTATCAGTAGAGTCCAAGTCGTTACATTGTCCTTCGGAGATAGGCAAAAACTAGTCGTCAGCTTGTCTGCTACTTGTCTTTTATAAATATCGACAAGTTAGGCATCATTCAGACCGGCTGAAGAGAAGTTCGACAGTTTTTGAAAAGTCACCTAGAGGGGGGGGTGAATAGGTGACAATGCTAATCTATGAACTAAATGCGGAATTTAAAAACTTAATGCAAAATACACTCAAGTGCTATCAACAAGTGATGCACACAACCAAGCCAAGCAAATATGAATGAGCAATGTAAATAAATGCAAGGCACAAAGTAAAGAGAGAGTAGAGAGAGAGCCAATGGATCAAGCGCAAACACAAAGATATGTTATCGAGGTTCGAGCACCCAGCTCTACATCCCCGCCTTCGACACACGAAGGATTTCCACTAGCTCGTCCACCTAGGACCCTTTACAAGGAGTACCCAACACTCCTCTCTTTACAACCTCCTCCCTGAGGCAAACTCCAACAATCACAACCTCCTCCTTGAGGCAAAATTTCAAACCAATACAACAAACTCCCAATCACCAACCAATACAAGGATCACCTCTCAACTAGAGGGATACAACCCAAAGCACAAAGCTAAGAAAAGATTGGGTTACAACTTGGTGGTCACAACAACAACCACAAACAACTTCTTCTTCCACACAAATAACCTATAGATATAGATAGTAGATTTTTAGCTCAAGTGTGGAGAAAACCAAGGGATATGAAACCAGCAACTCAAAGAAAAACCTTTGGGAAACAAATGAAATCAAGATATAGAAGTTCAAACAAAAGCTTTTCCTAAAATCCCTTCTTTGGTTTTTCAAACCCTAATCAAAAACACAAAAGATTGTTCACTTTGAATCCAAAAACCTATTTTTTTCTTGCAGCAAAAAAACCAGAGAGATAGAAAATTTTAGCCCAAAAATTCTTAGAGAAAAACTCTCTCAAATGGGGTATTTATAGGCAATTTAGAAAACTAGCCGTTTACAGAATATTTGCCAGATTTACCCTGCCGGTCGACCGGCCCGGTCGACCGCCCAACGGTCAAATTCTGAACCGTTGTGGCTACCGGTCGACCGCCTCGGTCGACCGAGAATTCCTGAGAGCCAACAGCTCTCCGTCGGTCGACCGGATACAGAGTCAGCCAGCGTGCACGTATCCGTGCACGTCGGTCGACCGGAACGGTCGACTGGCTTCTTTGGTGCGGTCGACCGTACCAGTCGACCGGCCAAGCCTGGCAGACAAAAGTCAGGTCTGAAATCTGAGAAAAATTAATGTCAAATAAATCCTTATAAATTACTAAAAATCCCCAAAAATAGTTTTAGCATTTTGCATTGATATATAAACATGTGATAAAAGTTTTGATTCAAATATCAAGCAATTAAAACTATTTTTGTATCTTATCATATTTATCAAAAACCAAAACTTGTATTTTCTAAACCTTGTATTTGAATAGAAAATACACATTGTCTAAAACTTATCCATGATACAAAAATATGATATTTAAACACTTTGAAGCATATTGTATATGAATAGAAATTCAATATACAAGAAACATATATATATCATGATTTTTGTCATTAAGTCCAAAAATATGTTTTGTTGTAAATACCAAAACATAAAACACATGGAATAGATTATCAAACAAAGTTTGTCTAAACAATTGAAGAATGCATGTATATAGAACAAATCTAATATACATAAATCATGTAAACTTGTTTTGATAAAAAATCTATTCATGAAAACAAGATCGGTTAAACCTAAAACCGAAAATCAAAACATGAAAGGTGTGTGTGTTGTGAACTTGAGCTTATCATACTATTCTAATCTTTACAATTAGGATCTAAACCCAAACTAAAACTATGGATACCTAAGTCTTCTTGTAGAGCGCAAACTCCAAGCTAGAGCGCAATCTCCAAGTCGGCTCGATCCAAAAACTCTTGATTCACCGGGCAAGTGCTATATATCTTTGATGCGCGGGCTCTTGAATCAACATGTGCAAGCTTCCAATACATCTTGTTGAAGCTAAACACCAACTAATATCTTGGTTAATGATCTGAAACTAAATCACAAGATTATTAGTACACATAACTACATGAGTTAATCATCATCAAAACTAGAGTGGAAGGCCTTTGGGCCAACAATCTCCCCCTTTTTGATGATGACAAAACTCATGGAGTTATATATGCATGGATTAAAGTAAAGCTTCAAAGAAGCTCCCCCTTAACTCATGCATAGGAATAAACAAACAATAAGATGCATATAACAAGGTTCTTGACATAAAATAAATATGCATATGAAACATGCTATTGATTCCAATTAAAACAAAACAACTAAATTACCAAAACATACTCTTGATACCAATGGATACTAATAAAGACAAAACTCATAATGCTCTTGATACCAATACCAATGGAGATGAAATGAACATAAAACTGAAAACTCATGCATATCAACTCCAATAAATCTTCTCCCCCTTTTTGTCAATCATCAACAAAGGGGTAAAAACAAAAAGATATGAATTCTTCTCCCCCTAAATATATGAAACAAAGAATAAACAAACTACTTCAAGGGGTGAAACCAAAAATGATACCAATTAAAAAAAAAATGTGTCAAAGAAGTGCATTATGATATCAATAGAAAGTGATCATAAAAACATTTAAGAAATGCCTACCAATTACCAATTGAAAGTAAGAGGGGCATTGAAAACAAATATGATCCCAATTGAAATTAAAACATATTGAAAATAAAACACATGGTACCAATTGAAAAACACATTGATACCAATTGAAGATATATATCTTTATAAGCATATGATACCAATTAAAAATCAATAATCATTCTTAAATCAATTTTTTTAATAAAAGTTAGGGAGTGGGAAACAAAACCAAAGGTAAACTAAATACCAATTGAAAAATTGAAATGTGAGTTTTCTCCCCCTTTATGAAATACCAACTAAACATATGCTTAAGTTAGAAATAAGATACCAATTGAAAACTAAGTCAATGAAATAATGTTAAAGCTCAAGCTTAGCATAAGCAAGATAATGATAATGCTTGTATAAAGAAACCAATTGAAAATTGAATCAATTGAAAATGATGGTCATTAAAAAAAATCAAGCTTATCATAAGCAAAATTAGTGCATATATCTTGAAGCACAAATAAATCATCTATATATGTATGTAAGAAATAGATACTAATTGTAAATTGATACTATATGAAGTGTATGCATACATATATATAAAACAAAACATATATGAGTATACAAAAGGATGTCAAGATTAGATACCAATTGAAAGAATTCAATGCTACCAATTGAAACAACAATAAGATCAAGTGTATATCTCATATTCACTACCACCCAATCATGTACAAGTTTAAAAATGATTTTCATTATAAAGCATACATGAACATGATCTCCCATCCAACCACCCTTAGATGGTAGGGGTTTTCAAAATAGATTTGAAAATGTAGTATGTTTGAAAATCTCTACCAAGGAAGGATATCATAACTAGTTATATGAATCAACTAGTATGAGATCCAAAAAAAAATTTCATGAAGACACATGTAAACCACATGGCACTAAAACACTCAAAATCCATATTGCATAACTTGTACTCATGAAAACTAAGTCATGAGAAAACATAAATAGAGTGAGTGTACAAGTGTTGTGAGAAACATATTAACCTGAAAATGGACAATCAAGCTCAAAATAAAAACATGAAATTCATGTGAAATCACTAATTGAAATCATCTTAAAAATATGAGATTCATCATACATGTGAAATCGCTTAGCAAACATGAAATTCATCCAAACGATTTAAACTTCAAGGCATATGTATGTCATGTACAAACTAAAGTATACATACATATCCTAAACACAATGAGTCCACAAAAGTATATGCATGAAGGCACGTGGCTCAAGGATGTATATGTATAAATGATAGTTTGGACAAGATGGACATATACATAAAGTTAAAACAAGACATGTAAGATAGTGAATACAAGTCAAATGTAATAATCATCAAAACTAAACTATACTAGTACATCAAGTGAATACAAATGAGCGTTCAAGCACAAACATATATAAAGGTTATTTTGTAGCTCACTAGTTGTACAAGTATAAATCCTAGTCTAATGAAAAACTATCATTCAAGCAAGTTGTCAAAACATGAAGCATGAAACGGTCAACAATCAATATGATTATGATAATCAAAACACGAATCATTAAAACAAAAAAAAATCATAGAAACATGAAAATCATATGATCTTTATGCATATGCATGTGCATTAGATCTAGGGCATACATGTTAGTTTAAACAAGGTGTGAACACTAAATATAGATCCATATGAAACATGGGTGCTCAAATAACTAAGCATGTATAACATTAGTCTAATGAGCATAGCACAAGCATAATGAACAATAAAACATAACATGCTACAAAAGGATGAACATGAAAAGCATGCAAATAAGTGGGAGTTAGAGAATGATACCAAAAGTAATGAAGGTTCTTCTCTAGTTCTCCAAACCAATGGTGGTCCTCTCCACCAAGTTCCCTTGAGTGTGAAGCATCCAAATAATTCTCTTTTAAGCTTAGAACGCATCCACCTCAAGGCACCAAATCTCTCACGTGATGCGAGAGCCTCCACCTACACCAAACATCAAAGAGGTGGATCTTGGTACCCATTTCTTTGTGGGTCCACGGGGGTTAGCATCTTTTCTAACCCAACATAATTAGTTGCTAAATTTTCATGATAAATGCGATCATAACAAAATCTAGCAAGGTGGCCTTTTCGACCACAATGTGTACATGTGTACACGTGAGCATACATATGATGGTGGTGATCATGAAAAGCATGTGTATGCCTAGATGGGTGTGCATGCAAGGTTGGAACTTGTTTCTTGCGAACCAAGGTTTCCAATCGTGTGTGATTCATGGCACAATGGCTCAAAGTGGAGCCCAAACTATCAACACTTTTCTTCAAAACAAGTATATCATTTTCAATGTTAGAAGATAAAGTGGAGCATGCTATAGGAGTGTAAGAAGTAGAAGCTACACTAGCATGACAAACATGAATATCAATCTCATTTTGTAAAGATTTATTTTTAATCAAAACCAAATCCAATTCTTTTGTAATTGAATCAATTTTATTTTCAAAGTAAGATTTTCTTTGAAAACAAGATCCAATCTAGAAGACAAAACCTCATTGTGTTCTACAACATCATCAAAACCATTTTTGTTTTCAAATCTTCAATCTCTTTAAGTGCAAGTTCAAGTTGAGATTGTAGTGAGTCACGTTCACTAGTGATCTCTTCTTTTTCTTCCAAAATCACTTCAAAATTAGAACATAAATCCTTTAATTCATTTTTCAAAACAAGATTATTCTCTTTCAAAAGTTTGTGTTTTTCTAAGAATTTTTCAAGCTTTTGAGTAAGTTCCATATTTAAAGTTTGAACCTCAAAACAACCATGGCAATAAGAATTAGAGCTATCATCAAGAGGGGAATCCGAGTGTACCTCAAGGGAGTCTTTCCCTTGGACCATGAAGCATTTATCTTTGGACATGTCTCTCTTGGATCTCCTCAAATTGTTGATGATCCTTGGAAGCTCGGGAGACGTTAAGATGCTCCAAACTGCAAAAGCCGAATCATAGCGATCAAAAATAGGTAAAAGATGTTCATTTAGAGATGCTAGAAGTGTCCTAAGGGCTAATGCATTGGCCTTCTTATGCTTGCTACTATTAGGGAGGGATTCTATAGTGATGGCTTGATAAACTAAATGTCCTAGTCCTTTTAGATGTCTAATCATGAATTTCTCACTGATTTTCTGAAAGGTTTTCAAATACGCTCTGATACCAATTGAAAAGTCACCTAGAGGGGGGGTGAATAGGTGACAATGCTAATCTATGAACTAAATGCGGAATTTAAAAACTTAATGCAAAATACACTCAAGTGCTATCAACAAGTGATGTACACAACCAAGCCAAGCAAATATGAATGAGCAATGAAATAAATGCAAGGCACAAAGTAAAGAGAGAGTAGAGAGAGAGCCAATGGATCAAGCGCAAACACAAAGATATGTATCGAGGTTCGAGCACCCAGCTCTACATCCCCGCCTTCGACACACGAAGGATTTCCACTAGCTCGTCCACCTAGGACCCTTTACAAGGAGTACCCAACACTCCTCTCTTTACAACCTCCTCCTGAGGCAAACTCCAACAATCACAACCTCCTCCTTGAGGCAAAATTTCAAACCAATACAACAAACTCCCAATCACCAACCAATACAAGGATCACCTCTCAACTAGAGGGATACACCCAAAGCACAAAGCTAAGAAAAGATTGGGTTACAACTTTGTGGTCACAACAACAACCACAAACAACTTCTTCTTCCACACAAATAACCTATAGATATAGATAGTAGATTTTTAGCTCAAGTGTGGAGAAAACCAAGGGATATGAAACCAGCAACTCAAAGAAAAACCTTTGGGAAACAAATGAAATCAAGATATAGAAGTTCAAACAAAAGCTTTTCCCAAAATCCCTTTTCTTTGGTTTTTCAAACCCTAATCAAAACACAAAAGATTATTCACTTTGAATCAAAAACCTATTTTTTTCTTGCAGCAAAAACACCAGAGAGATAGAAAATTTTAGCCAAAAATTCTTAGAGAAAAACTCTCTCAAATGGGGTATTTATAGGCAATTTAGAAAACTAGCCGTTTACAGAATATTTGCCAGATTTACCCTGCGGTCGACCGGCCCGGTCGACCGCCCAACGGTCAAATTCTGAACCGTTGTGGCTACCGGTCGACCGCCTCGGTCGACCGAGAATTCCTGAGAGCCAACAGCTCTCCGTCGGTCGACCGCTTTGGTCGACCGGATACAGAGTCAGCCAGCGTGCACGTATCCGTGCACGTCGGTCGACCGGAACGGTCGACTGGCTTCTTTGGTGCGGTCGACCGTACCAGTCGACCGGCCAAGCCTGGCAGACAAAAGTCAGGTCTGAAATCTGAGAAAAATTAATGTCAAATAAATTCTTATAAATTACTAAAAATCCCAAAAATAGTTTTAGCATTTTGCATTGATATATAAACATGTGATAAAAGTTTTGATTCAAATATCAAGCAATTAAAACTATTTTTGTATCTTATCATATTTATCAAAAACCAAAACTTGTATTTTCTAAAACCTTGTATTTTGAATAGAAAATACACATTGTCTAAAACTTATCCATGATACAAAAATATGATATTTAAACACTTTGAAGCATATTGTATATGAATAGAAATTCAATATACAAGAAACATATATATATCATGATTTTTGTCATTAAGTCCAAAAATATGTTTTGTTGTAAATACCAAAACATAAAACACATGGAATAGATTATCAAACAAAGTTTGTCTAAACATTGAAGAATGCATGTATATAGAACAAATCTAATATATAAAATCATGTAAACTTGTTTTGATAAAAAATCTATTCATGAAAACAAGATCGGTTAAACCTAAAACCGAAAATCAAAACATGAAAGGTGTGTGTGTTGTGAACTTGAGCTTATCATACTATTCTAATCTTTACAATTAGGATCTAAACCCAAACTAAAACTATGGATACCTAAGTCTTCTTGTAGAGCGCAAACTCCAAGCTAGAGCGCAATCTCCAAGTCGGCTCGATCCAAAAACTCTTGATTCACCGGGCAAGTGCTATATATATCTTTGATGCGCGGGCTCTTGAATCAACATGTGCAAGCTTCCAATACATCTTGTTGAAGCTAAACACCAACTAATATCTTGGTTAATGATCTGAAACTAAAATCACAAGATTATTAGTACACATAACTACATGAGTTAATTATCATCAAAACTAGAGTGGAAGGCCTTTGGGCCAACAGTTTTGTCTTTTTATAGTGTAGACAGAAAAGAATAAAGTTAATAAAAGAAGAGTGGTTTAAAGTGGAATTCTAAACTAACAATTAAAAGAAAGAAACTAAAAATTCTTAGTTACCTCTTCAGTGCTCATTTATTTGGATCCATTGCTACAACTTACCTAGTCTTTGAAGGCGATCAAGCATGGCGTATAGAATCTTCCCCGTTCTCGATCTATACTATGAATAAATGGGCAAGCTAAACTAATAAAGGAATGGTTGTTCATCATAATTGGCCATCAAGGGCACTTGCAATGGCGAAGCAGTCTCGAGGCTATCGGGTTCACTTGGATTGCAAACACATCAGAGGAAAGTAAATGAAAACAAGAGTAAAGCAAAAAATATAACTTTTGATTCAATGGAATAATAATGAAAGAAAAGAGAAACTTACACCGGTGTCATACTCAGTGCAAGGTTCAGTCTCATTCCTCCATGAAAATCTTCTCTCCTCTCTGTTACATGAATAAAATGAAAAATTACATTAACAAGAAAAAGAAAAATCTAAGTTAAAATTAAACTAAAATTTAGCCTATTCTTCTGCTGATTAGTTCCTTTTTGCCATCGAGGTCTTCTGTATTTATAGGTAGAAGGAAGTATTCTGATAGGGGGAGAAAATGCTCCCCCAATCTCCACTGGATTGTCACAAATCCGCAAGGCGCGGATTAGCGGCAATCAAATGGCCAAATGGCCGAATCCTGGGGGAAGAATGCTTAGATTTTGTCCTGTATTACTTATATCCACTTGGTTTCTCCTTTTGAGCTTCGGATTTGCCGATATCCTCGTTGATCTTTGGTTAACCGATTTGATTCACCAAATCTGAATTTAACCAACTGTATTTGAGATCATCCTCCTTTAACCAAATAGATTCAGTTAAATTTGACTTTAACTAGTATTTATTTGATTTTATCATCTTTCTCCTCATGATTATCTTCTGCAAAATAGATATTTAAGACAAGAAAATTAGCAGATTTATTACACGATAAATGTGAAAATGTAATAAATAATAATGCAATAAATGTGTGTAATCACCGAGAACGATGAACTGGGGTGTGAGTCGGTGCACAGAATCAGTGCATATGGAGTCTTGACCCTGGTTAGCTTTACTAGGAGTGGCCCTTCTCGTTGCGTCGTTAGTCTTCACCCGGGCAACGTCAATCGTGAAGCGCCCGTGGGGGAAAATCCTACCAAGGTCTCGACCTTCTTGAATTAGTTTGTGAAAGCGGGAGGGAACTATCCGACTACAGATTTTCAGATATCAGGGCGGGTGTGCTCCTTCAAACTACAGTGGTGGACCAGTCTTACTATGTATGTGATGGACGTATTCGAAGCCGATCTGAAGCGGTTGGGGCTCCATGAAGCTGTCAGAGCTACGTGCTTTGGGATAAATATCAGTGTCCCTAGCTTCTACGCCATCTTGGAGATGTACTGCCTGGCATCAAGCACGTTCTTTACACCAGTCGACGAGCTGGGGATGGCGCTCCATGAGATATGGAAGTCTCCAATTTCCTTATGGGCTCCAAGCCATATGAGGAGTATTTCTCATGCGCTGAGGAGTTGGCGCAGATGGAGAAGGATGAACTAGCCTTGTACGAGACGTGCAGAGAATTGATGCGCCACTACTACATTTGCATCTATCCTAGTCGCGGGAATGTTAATAATTTGAAATCTTGAGTGGAATATTTATTCCCGTTCGTGGACGGGGCCTTTGAAATTCTCCAAATCCCGGTATTGGACAAGCGGATTGCCAGAGCCATGAAGGCAGGAGAACATGGAGACATTATTCTGGAGGAGGACGATGGTGAATACGAACGAGGAGATACTTTCTTGAGTTTTCACCACCAGACTTCAAGACCAATACCCCGACAAGCCCTGTTGGTTGGCTACCTGTCGGCCTAGCTAAAAAGGTGTGTGATTCCATTGCCACCCCATGACGGCATTATACCTTTGGTGATCCTCTCGGCCGTTCAGCTGGCATATCGACACTCACTCGGTCTGCTACCTACTATATTCTGTCGTATTCAGAACGGGCTCAAGACACTCGCGGAATAGTTCTGCAGAAAGGTGACCACCACCAAGACGGGTAAAAAATTTATCTTACCACATGAAGGGCCTTCTCTGAGGGTAGAGATACCGTACGCATATCTGATGGCTTGATTTGCTCTTCATTACTTGTCTTGATCCAACAGGAGAAGGGGCACCAGAGGGTGTATGCTTTGTCCATCTTTGTCATTTTGAGAACTATCGGTGGGAAAGAAAATATCTGGCAGGGGTTCGAAGACTGGTCGAATGTCAGAATTTGTATAGTCTATTCCGGTGCTTCCCACATATTTCGGGCACCCAATACGGCGAGGAGTTTCGAGATGTTAGAGACGACGCTCTTCATTAGGAGAAAGTGCCTTCAAGTGGTTGGTCAGTATCAGACCTATCCACCTGATGTATCGATGTGAGGAAGTGTGCCATCTGGAGTCGTATTTGTCCAGTCATTTTGCCCATCAGTTGGTCACAACCAGTTGTACATCAGTAACCCCAACCCTAGGCTCGGGTACATGGGTAGTTTGATCGATGGTGCCAGTGCTTGGATGTACTTCATTGCTCGTTGTACATGAGCTTAATTTTGCATGCCACAATGGACTCTACCCTTCTTACAAGCCTGGGGTTCTGCTAATGGTATAAGGTTTCGAACCTACCCCATCCTCATAGAAAGTAGACTCTACCAGGATAAAATTGATCGGGACCGCTTAAGGGGAACGTAGTGAGCAGAGACAAGGGAAATGTGTCTAAGTGCTGGCCTTGATGAATTCCTTGCTGATACTAGTAGAGGCTTCAGTTGCCACGAACCCATGCTTGGGAGAAGTTGGTAGTGAACTGCCTCCAGAAGTTGCTTCTATCGCTGCCCTTGAGGGAGAAGGGGATGAAGAAGAGGAGAATCCTGACACTCACTTCAAGTGAAAGCCTAGGTCACCTCCTCCAGGTGCTTCCCCTCAGAAGAAGAAGAAGACCGTCAGGTCCTCGAGTTGACATCGTGGGGCTTTGCAGATTAGAGAAGCAGAAGCACCGACAGTTCATGTCCCTCCTACTCCACCAGTGACCGAGCCTTCAGTCAGTGAGGCTCCGAGGGAATTTACACTGGTTACAGGTAAGATTACCTCTTTCTATTTTAATTGTTCGCTTCTGTGACTAACTTTTAGTCTTGGAGTGCAGATAAGGAGGATGATAAGGCATAGGACAACCTCTTCCTACATCGTACAGAAGATGTGGGCGATTATCTCAATCCGAAAGGCCCCGATGAAGACATGCCAGACATCGGGTCTTCTGTCCATATTGAGGTAGCTACGCACGGCGACGAGACCAAGGATGTGAAAATCCTCAGGATTCTTAAAGCCCCCACAGAGAACGTTCCTCTTCCTGTTGCTCATATGGAAATGCTTGCTTCAGAGGTTCCTCCTCCTGTTAGAGTTGCCGCAACCAAGCACATCAACACCATTGGGCATGTCTCTATTGAAGCTACTCAAGGTAAGGCATTTGATTCTGAGGTTACCATCACAACCTTGATCTCTGCACGTAATGATTGAAGGGTTTTGAATTCAGCAAACATTTTCTATATCTGTTGCTAAATCCAAAAGTTTTACAGAAGCTCCTGTGGAAGTTGCTCCTCCAACAATAATAGAGCCAAAGGAAGAGGAGGACGTTATTCCATCAGTGATCGATCCCATGTTGTTGAGCCTTGTACATCAAAGTATAATTCAACAACATGTCACATCGGGAGACTTGCCGGTGACGACGGCTGAGACGGAACCTGTTTCTCCTATTCGGATGACACCAGAGCAAAGTGAAGATCAGCTTGAGCCTGAAGCCGTGTCATCTTTGGTTCCATCAACTCCTTCGATTTTTTCGTCCACCGACTTGGTGATGGTCTCTAAGCCCCCTCGCCAGGAAATAATTGCTGCTTTCATATTTCCAATGGGTGCTCCTAGAAGACTCCCTTCCCATTGACTGCCTCAATGGCCATGACTCCAGTCATTCCAGAGTCATCCATAACGGTCTTGCCTCAGTAGAGTCCTCCTGCGGCCATTGCCCCTCCATCGCTTGAGATTGATTTCAAAGACGAATTCATCGAAGAGCTCGTTGAAGGCGTCTACAAAAGCTTGAAGCGTTATCTCTCCATGATTTTGAAAAGTACCTATACTTCTTTTGCTTCTTGGAGACCGATATTCTCTTAGGCGATAGAAAGTATCTGGGATGTTGGAGGGTCACTGAAGCTGAGTTCTTGGAGAACTGATCAACAATCTTGAAAAGAACATCGGTGAATGGAGTGACCTGAGGCAGCTAGACCACTCACTCTATTGGTTGAAGCTGAACTAGAATGTCTCTCATTACACTTCAATAGTGTGTATCAGAATTAGAGGTGTCAATTGGGTTGGCTGAACCTGCTATTATGTAATTATTGTATGGAGAGAAGAGATAAAACTATGGTAGAATTTTTTAAACTCGTCGGAAGAAAAAATGCAGAGATCGAAAATCAAAAGGGAGCGAGAACGCATCAAATTGCAGGCCAGCTGTAATGGCCGGCCGATCGCTCGATCGACCGTCGTGTGTAACGTGCACAAGGCAGCTCGGTCGACTGCACGGTTGACCGTAGCAGAGAACGGTCAACCGAACGGTCGACCGACTAGCAGGTCTCGGTTGGACTCGGTCGACCGACCGGTCAGCTGAGTGGATGGGTCAATCGACCGCCCGGTCGGCTTCAATAGCTTCCATAACGTTCGGGCAAAATCGACGTTGTTGCTGCTTGACTGGCTTGACGTTGGGCTTGATGTTTAGACGGTGCATAGCGACTTGTGGATCTAGTCCGGGCATGTCTTCGTAGCTCCATGCGAAGACGTCTATATACTCTTTTATGAGCATTATCATTCTTCATTTTCTATAAGTGATAGGCTTTCACTTATAAAAATGGACGTAGGATGGTCTTGGCTACCCAAGTTGACCTGCATCACCTTGTCTTCAGTAGGTGGTTCGTGCAGTTCGAATCGCTTTTCCCATTGGAGGTCCAGATGTTGGGCCCATGGTTCCTGATCAACGGCTTCTGCGGGCTCCAATTGACTGCTTGAAGTCATATTAACAGTGAGGTTTTCGAACATTCCTACTACACTGACATCTGAGTCCCACTCGGAGGATGAGGCCGAATGTGATGGAATTGGTTCATCGTCTTTGGCTTGAATCGTTGCTGACGATGTGGGTGTACATATCCCAACCCCCTGCGTGTACTATCATAGTAATTTGCAGGTTTCCCTTTAGGCACAAAGTTCCGCATCAAACCGCGCCTTCCTTTTCCAAAATTCAGGCCTTCTCCATGCTTCAGGTCGTATCCCATTTTCTTCATAATATGGCGCGCCGGCCGCGCGTAATGGAAGAACTGTGGAGTGTCTGAATCTGAACTTGAATCTACAGCTGTGGGTCCCCGTGGTTGGGTTCTACCGAAGATTATCGGTAACTGACCTTGTTTGGACGGAGGGATCACTAGCGTGGCCCCTTCTATAGCTTCCATAGGTGTGCTGGCCGCACTCGGCTTATGTAGGGGCATATGCAGAGAGCCATCTGTAATGGATTTAACCGACCCAACACTCGCAAGATAATCAAAAAAAATTATCATTAATTACCCATTCACCTTCATCTTCTGAAGGAGTATTACATTGTGGATTACTGAGACATGCTATAATTGGTTCACCAATCAGAATGGCTGGCATGCCTGCTTCGGATTCTGAGTCCGCCTCATTACCACTTTCATCATCATTTGGCAATGGTTCTTTGGATGTTTCACCAGTCTGTTGATATAGGAGAGCATCAGTGAAGTAATTTTTCACCCCTTTGAACGGTTGCTTCTCAGCAAAGACAATTCGTACTGTCGTGTCATCTTCAACATATTTGAAGCACTGGTGCAGAGTGGAGGGAACGATCCAGTTGGCATGGATCCATGGTCGTCCTAGCAGCAGGTTATATGATGTGTCAGCGTCAATGACATAGCATGTCACTTCTGACTTTAGGCTCCCGATTCGGCAACGGAGTCAAATTTTCCCAAGTGGGTGACTGCTCCCGGCATTGAAACCGTATATTGTAGTGGTGATTGCGGACAATCTATACAGCGGTATACCGAGGAAGTAAAGTAACCTTTTGGGGATGATGCTGAGTGCGGACCCCGGATCGACTTGTACCCTTTCAATGCATGTTGAACCAATGTATCCGGTATAGTACAGAGGTCGACCGTGCTTGTTATCTTTGAGAAGCATATCTTCCGCTGTGAAGGTAATAGCGGGGACTTTTGATTGTACATGATGACACTCTGGGCAAGAAGACTGAGCATCATCGTTAGGGACCTCTGGCATGCATGTCAGGAATGATTCTGAATTAGCCAGGGCATCCCTGAGTGCTTCTCTTGTCTCTTTTGAGAGACGAAGGAGCTCGTGTATTGTAATACGAGCTGGGATATTAGCCAGCTGAGCCAATATGTTAAAATGAAAGGGCATATCAAGCCCTAGGCCTGAAGGTTTCTTCAGGGCGTGGTCGAACCGGACTTCCTTAGGCTTCTCCTTTCCCTTGGTTGGAACTGGAGCGAATGCTGGTATTTGTACTGACGTTGTTTGCTGTTGTATCTCGTCAGTAGACTTCTCATACTGCCTTAAGTATGATTTTCCAGATCGGGTGCCCGTCGGTTGAGATACGTCGGCCTGCGTTGTGCCAGCATGCTTTTCTCCTTCTGAATCACTGAGGGAAGCTGACGTAAGATTGCCGTCGTCTGATAGGATGGAGATGACATTGCAAGATTTTCCCTTTGACTTGGGCCTCTTTGAATCCCACTGCATGTCTTGGATGAGGTCTGGGTGTATCCACATGACTTCCCCTGTCTCCAATGTTAAGGGAACAAAACCCTTATTATCTTGAGTTTTAGCTGGAGGATGCTTGACTTCCAACCGTGGTGCAGGTACTGGATAAGTCCCGTCAGGACTGTGACCTTTGGGTTTTGCCGAACTCGAGGGTCACCATATTGGCAGTGACTTTCTTTTGCTCTGACTTTAGTGTCAGGACTCCAGCGTCATCAAGGCCTGGATTCTGTCCTTGAGGACATAGCACTTGTCGGTAGGATGGTGAATCATCCTGTGATAGAGACAGTATTTGGGATCGTTTGTGCATCCTATCTCATTGGGACGCCGAGCATCTGGTAGCTTCATCTTATTCCATTTGTGGAGTAGATGGAATATCGTGACTACCTGATCGTCCTTGAAGGAGTACTGTTTTGGAGGGAATTTAGGCTCCTGATTGTTGAAGCCGCTCTTCTTGGCCTTCGACTGCACGTCCTCGGATAACTCCACAGACATAGTCTCTTTCCCTTTGGCTTGAGAAGACTGCGGTAGGTCACTACGTCCTTTACTGTTCATACCCCATTTGCCTTTAGGGGTGGATGGTTCGAACTTCTTAGCTGACTTTTCGGCTATCTCAGCTTGTTCGACCAATTCTTTCCAAGTGTGGGCCTTGACAGCCCCCATGCGAACTTCTATCTGGTCCAAGAAGTTATGCCTGCATGTCTGCAAGAGCATGGGTAGTGGCATCCCTGCTGGGCACATCAGAGACAAGTTTCTGAATCGCTCAATGTAATCACGGACAGATTCGCCCTTCTTCTGTATGGTGGAGAGGAGCTTGTCCATGGTCACTTCGGTATCGTCCTCATAGAAACGAGAGAGGAATCGGGTCTCCAGGTCGATCCAGGAATTGATAGAGCCCGGAGGGAGACTTCGGAACCAGTCAAATGCCACCCCTTTTAAGGTGCCAATGAACAGCCTAGCCATAATGGCGTCGTTGCCTATAACATTACCAGTCTGAGACCGGAAATAGTAGATGTGCTGATTTGGCGAGCTCTTACCATCATACGTATGCAACATTGGTGGTTTGAACTTCGGTGGGTACGGCACTAAATCCCATTCCAATAGGTAAGGACAGATTGCCCCTACTTTCTTTAATTCATCCCTCTGAGTTAGGGATGCAATTTGAGCTTGGAGGCCTTTAAAGACTTCAGCGTTTAAAGAAGAACCCTCCTTGGATTTCTCCGTCTTTGGCTGATCATTGCTAAAATGTTCCTCCTCATCGTGATTGCTCCTGGTATCATTGTCATTCCAATTGCTGAGGAGTTGAGCAAGCATCTGTTGAATGTTGTCCAGAGCTTCTTGCTGGGTTTTGGAAGTTTGCTCCTGAGCTTCCAAATGTCGACGGAGGTCGTCGTTAACATTATCAGCCATGTTGACTGATGCTCTGTCTGTTCGCACTGAGCTAACTGTCGCCGAAGAGGCGTACCCACTGTCTTCCTCTTCTTCATCCGATGGTTGGGATGATCTCCTGGGCTCCGCGAGGCTAGGGTCGTTGAGGAGGAAGGCTGTTCATAATTATAGGGTATCGCCGCCCTAGATCTAGTGTTTTAGAAAACACCTTCTTCATGCACCAAGACTTCGCCTAAGCCTGGGCTGTAATCTGGATCTGGGGAGCTGTAGGGAGTGTTGTCGGATGCTTGTCTCCCCTGCGCAGCTCTTGTTCTCTTCCAGTCATGTTGGCGGATGCGAAGGGTAGATCTCGCGAGACGCTTCTTTTGCGATGCTTCCTCGGGGCCTGTACCGACAATCGATCAAAACTGATCGTCATCCTGGAGGAGTGGCGGGGATTGGTCCCAGCCGGCAATGGACCGAGTGAAGTGTCACCAACTGACATCTCACTTGTTGACAATAGGAAGAGGAGGTTTGTTTATTTGTCCACAATTCCCGCAAATCAGACCCGCTCGGGCCTAAACGATCCAGCGCAGAGGCTCTTTTGGATCGTATATAGGACGATGTCCTGCTCCTTTTATCCCTGCAGAAGGGATTAGCACGGAATAGTGCTTCAGTTCTAGTTTCGCCACCAGGCGTGGGCTTAGCGCTTGACGAACTGGAGAGCGGGGCACGCTGCGGTGCTTTACCCGCTATGCTGCTGCGAAGGCGATTAGCCTTGGATAGTACTTAGCCTCTAGCTTCGGTGTTATGAACCCTGCGTGTACGCCGTGGTATAGTAGCTTTGCTCATAAGAACGAGGCCGGCGCGAGGCGTTGCTGCTCTTGAATTGGGCGACGGTATGATTGTCGTCGTGACTTCGCGATTAGAGCATTGTTGGAGCAGACAGGCATCTTGCCTTTTTCTTCGCGAGAGAGGCGCGGTTTTGGCGTAGCTACGCCTGAGGCTTCGGCCGGAGACTTCTGTTTAAGCCTCCACATCCGCTTTGGCAGAGGATACTTAGGTTTACAAGGAACCTGATTAGTCATACGCGAGGCTGAAGGGTGTTGGCAGAATTCTGCTTCTGGTTCCTGCTTCGAAACCTTGGTCATGAAGACCTTTCTATACTTCCGTGCTCGAAGCATTAGACCACCCTCAGAGAGGACTTCTTCAAATCTTCCTTGGTCGAATTGAACGACCAGATTCTCGAAAGTGAAGGACTTGGACTGCGGGCGTGCTTCCTTGTTGCGCTAGAGAACTGCAGTAGGTTCGCAGAGAACCTTTTCCGTCTCCGCAGAGACTTTCCTTGAAGATTTAGCCAGAGAGGCTCTGGCTGCACCGGCTTTTCTGAATTCAGAGTTAGACCCGAAGGTCTGTTTGTCGCATTGCGACACCTGATTCTCGGCAGTGGAGAATTTAATCCCCAGCGGAGTCGCCATCTTGTTTTCCATTGATTTGCAAAGGGGGAAAACTTACAATAAAAAGTTTGAGGAGCTAAATTACAAGTATTCTTAAAAAGATTACAAGTAGATCTCCTTAGAGATTCTGGAGAAGTGTGCCGATAGGAGTCTGGTCAGTGCGTGACCACTTTGTCCCTTTGACGATGCGAGCGATGAGATTCCCTTCTCGCCTAGTTCGGGGAATCAGAGAATAGAAGGTTGGTAGAACCCTCTTGCTACTTCTCAAAACCTGCCTTCAATTAGGAATTCCTTCTCGCCTGGTTCCGGAGATTCCTTGAGAAGAAGGTATTAGGGCATCAGCACCCTGATTAGAGAAGTAATTCTCTAAAAGTCTCTGAATTCAAGAGCGCACGGTGCGCGTGAAGAAGCCTCTGCTTGTGGAGTCCTCTCTCTTCAAAAAGATCTCCCTCTTTTCCTTGTATCCCTATGGGCTATTTATAGGGAGAGCAGGGGTATAATTGTCCCTTGAAATATAGAAACAGATTGAATCAAATCTGTTTAAAATCTAGAAAGTAGCCTTGCTGCGAGGCTAGGATCAGCTTCTGCGAAGCTAGAAATGGCAGGTCGGTTGATCCTCTTGATCTGTTTTGATCCTTTCCATATCGTTGGAGGATTTCTCCTGATCTCCTTACTCATTTTAGGAGAGTCAAGAGATTGTGGCAATCAACTGCCAAATTTGATCTCAGATTTGATCTTGATTGGATTTGATCTTGATTGGATTTGATATTGATCCGATCTCATCCGGAGATTTGATTGGTCAAAGGTTGACCATAGCAGACCGATAGCGGAGCTGCCCGCTTTGAACTCATAGCGGAGCTGGAGGCAATTTCTTGGCGAAGTCCGAAAAGAGGCTTTTCAGCAGAGCTAGACGTCATCTGTTGCGAAGCTACCATATACCCTTTCTGCGCAGTTGCATGTGGCTTCAAGCGAAGTTAACTCTCTCTGGCGGAGTTGCGCTTCAGCAGTTAAGGCGAAGCTATAAGTTAGCTTCCTAGCGGAGCTGTGAATGGCTTCAAGGCGAAGTTGGATGATCTTAGCCTCTCAGGCGAGGCTATCCCTTTGGGCTCATGTAATGCTAAGTGCTAGCATCTTAGACCTGCTGAGGTCTGTTCAGAAACAATCCGGGTTCACTGTCTGCTTGCTGGATCAGTGGAGTCCAAGTTGCTTCCTTGTCCCTCGGAGATGGGTGAGAACTGGTCTTCAGCTCGTCTGTCACTTGTCTTTTGTAAATGTCAACAAGTTTAGACATTGTTCAGACCAATAAGAATCTTGTCTTTTTTAAGTGTCAACAGCCGACATGCATATTTGGACGCAAATCTGCTTCTCCTTTCAAGATTCAGACTTCGTTTCTGGATTGGAGTCAAATCTTATTGGGTTTCCTAAAATCCATGGGTCTCTCTAGTTATAAATAAAGAGGTGAGCCCTCTTCAGTTGTATACAAGGTACAAGTTGTATTTATTATTGAATCAACAAAATCTCTCTCCCTTGCCCCGCGGACGTAGGCAAATTGCCGAACTTTGTTAAATATTGTGTTGGCTTTCTCTCTTATTTCTTATTTCTTTTTTCTGGGTACTTCACTGCTGCAATTGGTGGATTTCTCATTTGTTGTTGTCTCGCGCGCAACAAGTGGTATCAGAGCATCCCGGGTTCATCGTGAGATCATGTGTCGATTCCAAGAGCATTAGCTGCTGTTTGGCGAAGATCGTGTGTCGATCTTGGAGCAGCATTGGGACCGTTTGTGGGATCGTGTGTCGATCTCAGAAAAGTGTTTCGGGACTGTTTGTGGGATCGTGTGTCGATCTCAGAACAATGTTTAGATTGCTCGAGGAATCAAATTTGGTGGAGTAGATCGCTTCGAAAACTCTTCTAGGGTTTCACTCTGAGATAAGATCCTATCTTTATCTAGTTTTTTGATCTAACTCTGTTTGTTTTTTCGCATTATTTTGAGGAATCAATTAAGAAGATGGCTGGAGATAGTACATCTATAGTGAAATCCATGAACCCATATCCATTGAAGATTGATGTTGTGAAGTTCAATGGTAAGGACAACTTTGGTATATGAAGATATGAGGTGATAGATGCATTGACGACGTCAAATCTCGAAGACACTCTGCGGTTGGAGAAAAAAACTTAAGACTACTTTTGAAGAAGATTGGGACAAGATGAACCGAATGGCATATGGTTTGATAAGGTCTTGTTTGACACTGTTGGAACTTAGATTTTAATGATAACATTTGTGATGCAGATGCATTGGAGCTCTATCTCAAAAGCTAGTGCTGAGTTCTAATTGCTCAAGATTATTCAAGGATATTTACTATTTTTGTGTATTTTTAATAGATTGTTGAAAGCCTTGATCACACACACAAAATAGTTTGATAGTCGACTTATCCCCTTGACTAGTTGACTAACATATCTTATAGTCGACTTGCTATGTTATATAGTCGACTAAGTCTCTCCACAAAAAAATATCAGTTCTCTATTTTTTGATTGTAAGCAACATTAGTCGACTTACCTTCTCTACTGGTTGACTAATTTTTGTTTCCAGAGACCTATCATTCTGTATCAGCCTTCTATAGTTGACTTGATATTTAGACTAGTCGACTAACCCAGGCAAAATTTCTTATATTAGTCGATTAACTCTCATATCTTAGTCGACTAACTACAGTTTCTGATTGTTATTCAGTTATTGATTTTCTGGTGTTTTATCCAATGTTCTGATTTTTAAATTTGAGTTGATAACTCCCTAACTGTCTATTGATTTCACCTATAAATAGGGATGTTGTCTTAGGATGTATTCACCAATTTAAATCATTAGTTGTCTATCCTAAACTCTGTTAAAAATTTTATTTTCCAAAAAACTAGTTTTCACTTTCATTTCTTCACACAATTTCTATTCTCTTGGGAAGAATTCTGAGAGTCCTCCTATAAGATACCTTGTTCACGATCACACACAAGTTTCAAGGCTTATAGGATACTTTGTAATCAATCAAAGAAAGAGTTGTACAAGAGAGTATCTTCTTAGTGTAAAGAAGAGTTGTACAAGAAAGTGTCTTCTTGGTATAGAGAAGAGTTGTACAGATTTGACAAAGGGTGTTTTGTCAAGTGGTGTACAAGGAAGTGATTTTAGGGTGTATCAAAATCAGGATAAGAAAAATCTCAAACGGGTTGCTTGGGGACTGGACGTAGGTCACAAGGACCGAACCATGATAAAATCTCTCGTGTTTATGTTTGCATTTTTTCTGAGATTTTTTCTGTACATTTTCTTTTCTTGCAAGTATTTTTATTAAACATTATTCATCTTTGTTTTAGTGTTTGTGTTGCCATTGTTTATAGATCCTACATTTGATATCAGAGCCCTTCATATAGTGTTCAATGATGGCAACGGAGTTCCTTTATCCCAATTCAAGGAAGGACATTCTACACAACGTCCACCATTATTTGATGGATCAACCTATAACTACTGGAAGTATAGAATGAAGATCCACTTGCAATCACTCAACTATGAATTATAGAACATAGTAGAAGCACCATATACCAAGCCGACCACCAATTACAATGCATGGAGTGATGAACAAAAAGTCTGTAAATCTTGATGCCAAAGTAATGAGCGCGCTTTTCTGTGCCTTAAACAAAGAAAAATTTAATAGTGTGTCAACAACCAGATCTGCAAATCAAATATGGCAGATTTTACAGGTAACACATGAAGGTACAAAAATTTAAAGAATCTAAAATCTCTGTTCTTTTTTACAGGTTTGAACTCTTCAAAATGAAGGAGAATGAAACCATTGCAGAAATGGTTTGAAGGCTCACCGACATTACAAATTCCTTAGTAGATCTTGGAAAGGAATACACTCAAGTTGAAAAAGTTAGAAAGATTCTTCGTGTACTCACATTAGATTGGAGAAGAAAATCACTGCAATAGAAGAAGAAAATGATCTTTCAACAATGTCATTAGAAAACCTTATTGGTAATTTAATAGCATATGAAGTTCAAGTTGAAGATAAGAAAAAGGATGAACAACATTCTCATCCAAGAAGAAAGTACTTGCCTTCCATACATCCTCAGATATGGACAATTCAGATGATGATGAAGAGGAGATGGCAATGCTCTCAAGAAAATTCAGAAAATTCTTAAAACAAGGTAAGTTTTTAAAAAAATAAAGATACTAATGATAATCCTATTTGTTTTAAGTGTAACAAACTAGGTCACATAAAGAAGAATTGCCCATTGCAAAAATACAAAGGGAACTTCAAGTTCAATAAATTCAACAAAAAGAAGAAAGACTATCAGGCAACTTGAGAGAATAGTGATTCATCTTCCTCTGACGAAGAAAAAAGCCACTGAAACTGCCAATGTTTGTTTTATAGTTCAAGAAGATGAGGTAAAAGAATATGATGAATTATTGGATGCATTTTATGAATTATATGATGATCTCAAGAATGAAAAGATTAAAAATAAAGTTTTAACAAAGGAAAATGAAAGACTCAACAAAGAAAATTCACTTTATATTTCTCAAATGTTTTCTTTAAATTCTCAAAAAGCTGACTTTGATAAAGTTATTTCATTTTTAAAAAAGATAATGAGAATTTCTTAAAAGAGAATGTTTTACTTAAAAGAGAAACTTTTCTTTAAATTCTAGAATTTCTATTTTAGATAAAAAATAACAAGTTTCAAAATTAAATATGATGAAATTTTGAAAAATGTGGCAAAATTTAATAAAGGAAAAGAAAATTTAAATAATTTATTGTCTTATTAAAAGATGTCAAATAATCATTTTGGTCTTGAATTTTCAAAAGATAAGTTTGAAAAACCTACACATGTTGGTCTTGGATTTTAAAAAATAATGTTGGTAAATCTACACATTTTTAGTAAAAGAATAATTATAATCCATATAATTCTTTTGTGAAAAGAAATACTGATACTATTTAAAAAAGAAGGAACAAATATATATGAATTCCTAAAAATCTAAATAGTATGGATAAAACTGCTTATATTGCATCATATATACATTATGTATGTAATTCTTATCATTATATTTATACTAACAAATGGAAACCAAATTCAAATTGGGTTTGGGTTCCAAAAGGTTAATGTTGTGACTTTTTCCTAATGGGTACCATTCAAAATGTTTATCTTATAGGTACCTTATAAAGAAAAAGTGGACATTTGATAGTAGTTATTCTAAACACTTGATAATGTGATTGGTCGCTAATGTTGCATATTTAGTATCATATTTCCATACTTATTATAGAATAAAATCTGCATTGTCCTAATTAAATGCTTAATTTATTTGCAGGCCCATTCCTTAAGGAGATGAAGAGAAATGAGCCCAAAAGCCCACCAAAATTCTGAGTTAAATCAGAATTAATTTGAGCTCACTGAATCAGGGCAAAATCAAGAGATTGAAAATCGGTTGAGAAGAATCCTCTCAGAATCGATCGGTTAAAGCCAAGAATCAAAGGCCATTTCGTCACAATCCTGGACTCAAACGAGAAAACCAACTGAAGATAAAAGCAGAACGTGAAACCGGGGAGACCCACCAACAGGGTGTGGCCACCTGGCCGCAGAAACGCGGCCAAAGCCACGTTTTTGCGGCTTGGTTGTGGAGTTAGGGGGAGCGTCAGCTCCCCCGATCTCCCCGGGATCCTGTAGGTTGGGTTTTTGCCTATAAAAAGCCAGTATTTTCACGGAAAATGGGACGACCATGCAGAGATAGGATTTAGCCTAGTTTTCATTTCTTGTAGTTTAGGTTTTTCTTTTCTTTTTATGTAATTTGTATGTAAGCTTAGGTTAGATGAAGATTCATGTAAGTAAGAGAGAGAGGCTGATGTTGAGAGTGACACCGATGTACCCTCCTCCTTTCTTCCATTGTTTCTGCAAGTAATAAAGGTAAATGTTTTTGTTTTATGTTCATATTTTCATTTGTTTCCTTATTCCTCTTTCTACTTTACCTCTTTGTTTTTGATGAGTTTGCAAGTGAATCCAGAAGTATAAGTATACAAAAGCCTTTGTGAGTGCCAACGATACTTCATGAAGACGTTCTCCTCCTCAAGATCCGTATCACTTTATTCTTGCAAGGCTTGATGATATAATACGAACAGGGACTGAGCTCGATCTTATGACCTATGCGTTGAACGCCTCCAAAGTAAGGTAGAACATGCAAAGGTTTCCAAGTAAGTCATCAATCAAATTAGGTAAGTATTTCTTCAACCTTCTTTCTTTTCTTTTATTTCTTTAGTATAGATCACCACATCTCCCAAATCTTTCATCATTTCTTTTCCAACTCATTTGTACATAGTCGCTTTCTGATTCTCTCCACCTTCTCATTCTATAGTTTTCTTCTAACTTTAACCTATAACTCTTTTTCATTTTCATAACTTAAAACAAAGAAGAACTTTCGTTTTGTCTTCAAAAAGATTTCAATAAGAAAAACTTTGAACGCTTCCATCGCAAACCCTCCTTGTGGATCACGACCCGCATAGCCACTTGCTATAGTGGTAAGAATTGAGCACTTGCACATCTTTATTTCTAAATCTGAAATTCTTTATTTTGTGTGCAGGTTAAAGCTTCAATCAAATTTTGGCGCCGTTGCCTGGGAGGGTAACGTTTTTATTGAAATCTGATTTTTATTGAAAATTTTTTAGAACTAAAACGAATTTTCTTCTCTGTTGCAGGTTATAGGGCAAGCAAAGCAGGAAATTAAGATTGCAGTAACATATAAGTGGTATTGGGCCTCTGCTCTAGAAAGCAGAGACCAATTACCCTCTGCTTTGCCGCATTTTCGCGGCCTAAGCCGCGGTTCCGCGACAAAAAGGAGTTGACTACTAACGTTGTTTTTTGCAGGGCTGCTTGACTTGCAAATTCTAGTTTTCTGCAATTTGTTTTTTCTTATATGCCATCACATTAAGCCTGCTAATAAACCAACAGTAAAATACTTGTTGAAAAAAGATAAAAAATTGATTAGACGTTTGCATTTTAGGCACGTGTCTTTTCAATTCTTTTATTTTACTGTTGAAGAGTGCTGGAGCAAGGTACCTTCGCATTGCATGTAGAATAGGACTCACCTCTTGGTTGATTTTCATTGCTTTGAGTGAATCTTATTTACATATCTTGTACACTGGCACAAACTTATCTTAAGGGCACTAACCCATAACAAGATAAGGTGGGGATTTAATCACCCTTCCTTAGCCCAAAAATCAGATTCCAAGCATTCACTAACCCAAGCCTAACTAAAAATGAGTAGACGTTGGCCCTAGGAACATCTCGGACTCAATTAGGAGATTATCCTAAGGGGGAAAAGTGTTGAAATTTGACTCCTGCAAAATCAGTGTCTAGGAAAGGGATTAAGGGCCGAAAGCCCGAAGGTTGGTGGTTATTTAATTAAGGAACGTCTTTGACAGAAAACCTCCCACCAACCTTGCCCTGACCTGGTTGATTAGCTTGTGGTCAAAGTCTGCATAATACCCCCCGTGGACAGTCTAACCAGTTAGGAGTCGTCTAGGTCATAGGTCTACCCTAACTTAGGTTAGAATTTTTTGTTTTTTGTTTGCTTATTTGTTTGTTTTTTCTTTCTTTTTGTTTATATTCTATTATGTGATATGGCTTATAATAACAATTTTTCCAACTTCAATAATAATCCATATTACACACCGACTTCATTTTCGGATATTACCAACCTGGCATATCATGACTTTAACTAACCTAGTGTGCCGGATTGGTCTTATCCGAATCAATATAACCCATGTCCCCCATCGTATGACTATAATTTCCATAACGATTTCAACTCTTCACAGAGTCAGTGGGGATTCACCTCCCCCGAGCATAATTATCAACCAACTTGTCCTCCTTCTCCACCTAGTCTACAATATTTTCAAGATTCATACTCAGTTCCACCCGTCCAAAATAGGAAACCATCAATTTTGGAAATGAGTATGCGTGAGTCCAAACACAAATCTCAAAATCTGATGGACTCACAATTTCACTACCACTTCCAAGACAATTCTTCATCTTTTCATCAAAACAATGAACCTATCAACTATGAAAAGATGCTTGAAGCCATGACTCAGGCTCAAAACACTCGTAATCGTGACATAGATATGATGGTCGAATCTCTACATTCTCACCGTTGGACCAGTTCTGATGTCACTACCCATTCTGTTAGAGCCGAAGAGTCCTGTAGTTTTGGAAATCAAGATTTCATTTCAGAACAACCATTTGAACTTGCCTAAACTCCAAATTTTGAAAAAGATATTGACAGTTTAGCAAGTTATCCTTTTCCTGAAATAGAACTTGAAAATGAATATGATCCTGAACCCCAACTGAGTGATTCAATTCTACTCCCTGATTCGATTATGACTCCGGTATCTTCACCTGATTTCGATCTTTTCCCCGAGTCAACGTTGGATCCTATGCCTATTCATCATGAAATTGAATCCCCCATCTTTGAGGATCATATTGAACTTGACCAATTATACAATTTTGAAAATCCTATTGACAAATTGGCAAGTTCTCAATTTTTGATATTGAACTCAATGAGATATGTGACCTAAATTCTCAAATCTGTGTTCCAATTCAACTTTCTGAATCAATATTGACTCCTGTTTTGTTACCAAACTTGAGTAATATTTTAGAGTCAATTTTGATTCCTTCACCTATCATTCCTGAACTGGAATCACCCATATTAGGTCACATCCCATTGTTAGAAAATACATGTGGACTTGAGTTTTAACTTCTTGACTTGGACCCGCTTCTTGAACAATTTCGACTCCTGAACCTTTACTTGACTTAAGTCACCTTCCTGAGTCGGTATTAGTTCCTGTCCTTCCTGAGTCCAAGTCAACCGTTCTATCATTTCATACTCCATTCTGGGACGAGGTGCTTGACAAATTTGACTCCGAAATTAGTTATGGAATTTGGAAATTAGATGGGTTAAATTTTTAATAAAAATTCTTCATGGATTTATCTTTTTAATGGGTTATATTAAAGATATTTCTGGTGGGTTCCTCCGAGACCCAAGAAAAGTTGATTGGGCCACGTTTCGTGGACCAATCAGACCACCACCGGAACCACCACCTTAAGGTAACCTTTTCCTTCCCTTTCTTCTTTTTCATGCATCTATGCATTAATTCATACATTGAGGACAATGCATGAGATAGGTGTGGGGAGGGTCTAACATAACTTTTCTTTTTGTTAAAAAAAAATTTATTAACATTTTTCTTTACTTTTAAAAAACTTTTTGAAAATGGAAACAATATTTTGACATATTTTTTGTAAGAAATTACTTTAATTTTAAGGAATAGGAAAATTCAAATTAGGATTTCTTATACTTGGTCAAAATAAGATTATTTGTTTGATTTTTAGTGTTAGGAAGAAAATGTGTCAAAGTAATTTAGTCTTGATCTTTACCTTGATGAAATATGCACACTTCATACACTTACACACTTAGGGTTCAAAAACAAAGATTCTTATGCCTTATAAAAAAAAAGAAAAAAAACAAGTCTAATTATTGATTAGCTAGGTGCTTTGGCCTAAGCAAGCCTTAGTATTTATGCGAAAGATGATTAGATAAGTTTGAAAAGAAAAATCCTCTGATTAAGCTGGGTATTTGTGCCTAATAAAGCATAAGTATTCACGCCTAAAAGAGGTTCATATAATAAAACCCTTAGTTTTGTGGCCTTGTTTGCTCGAGTCCTTAAGTCCTAGGGGTGTTTTCTCACCTGGTGCCCTAAGACCGTTTGGTTTGGGAGTCATCGATTAGAGGCTCGTTACATTGGCAGATTAGAAAGCCTAATAGAACTAAGGAATAATACCAAAATAAAAAATAAAAAAATAAAAAAAATAAAATATATATAAATAAATAAGGCATCAGAGTTAGAGTTAATGAACCCTTAATCAAAATTTTCACATTCACAAGGTGCATATGACTTAAGGTAAAGTAATAGACTAGATGAGAAGCACAATTTGACTCCTTACTTTGATTGATAACAAATTTTGAATAGAGACTAAGTTTAGGAATGAAAAATTCGGCTTTCCTATAACTTAAAGATTGCTTAGATCTTACAATCATATTTCAAATATTTTTCTCTTTCAAAATGCTTTTCGAAAATACTAACTCTTTATTTCTTTCTTTATGGATTTTGTGGGTGAAATCCGCTAAAAAACCCTCACGAGACAAAACTCGTCCTCTAGGGGGAACCTAGAGGTTTAACGGCTTGTTGCACATGCTCAGTGCAATCGCGTGACCTGCGAAAGTGGTCTAATAATCCTTAGTATAGTTTAGTTATTTTGCTCGAGGACGAGCAAAAGATAGGTATGGGGGTGTGATTGGTCGCTAATATTGCATATTTAATATCATATGTCCATACTCATTATAGAATAAAAGCCTGCATTGTCCTAATTAATTGTTTGATTTATTTGCAGGCCCAATCTTTAAGGAGTTGAAGAGAAATGAGCTCAAAGCCCACCAAAATTTTGAATTAAATCAGAATTAATTCGCACCAAGTAAATCAGGGTAAAATCAAGAGGTGGAAAACCGGTTGAGAAGAATCCTCTCAGAATCGATCGGTTAAAGCCAAGAATCCAAGACCATTTCGTCAGAATCCGGGACTCAAACTGACAAACCAACTCCAGATATAGTCAGAAGGCCAAACCAGCGCGACCCACCAACAGGGTGTGGCAACCTGGCCACACCCTGGCCGCGGAAACGAGGCAATAGCTGCGTTTCCGCGGCAATCTTGGGGAGTTAGGGGGAGCGTTTGCTCCCCCGATCTCCCCGAGATCCTGGTTGTTGGGTTTATGCCTATAAAAGGCCTGTACTTGCGCTGAAAATGGGACGCCATGCAGATTAGGATTTAGCCTAGTTTTCATTCTTTGTAGTTTAGGTTTTTCTTTTCTTTTTTATGTAATTTGTATGTAACTTAGGGTAGAAGAAGATTCATGTAAGAGAGAGAGGCTGACGTTAAGAGTGACACCGATGTACCCTCCTCCTTTCTTCCATTGTCTCTGCAATTAATAAAGGTAAAAGCTTCTTTTTATGTTCGTATTTTGTTTTGCTTTCTTCTTCCTCTTCTACTTTACCTTGGTTGTATTTGTTGAGTTTACAAGTGAAATCCAAAGCAAGTATAACTAAGCTACGTAAGAGCCAGCGATGGTTCATGAAGACGTTCTCCTCTTCCAAGATCCGCATCACTTCATTCTTGCTAGGCTTGACGATATAATGTGCACGGGGACTGAGCTCGAGCTTATGATCTATGCGTTGAACGCCTCCGAAGCAAAGGTAGAACATGCAACGGTTTCCAGGTAAGTCATCACTCAACCTAGGTAAGTATTCCTTCCTTTCTTTCCTTTCTCTCATTTCTGTAAATTATATCACCACCTCTTCCAACTCTTTCTTCTCCACTCACTCCATTTGTACATAGTCGCTTTTATTGTTTTTTGATTTTTCCACCTTCTTCATCTTTCACTTTCTTCTTAACTTTAACTATAACTTTCTTTTTCATTTTTATAACTTTAAAACAGAGAAGAACTTTCGCTTATTTTCATAACGATTTCAATAAAGAAACGTAAAGCTTCCATCGCAAACCCTCCTTGTGGATCACGACCCGCATAGCCACTTGCTATAGCGGAAGAATTGAGCACTTGCACATTTTTATTATAAGTTCTGAAATCTCGTATTTCGTGTGCAGGTTTTGCCTCAATCAATGATACATGAAAATAAGATGAATGTGGTACATGAAGTGTGTGATAATGAATAATTCTACTTGATTGTGTATTTACTTTCAGCTATTGTTGATAGATGCACACATGACCAGTATCAGGTGTCTCCAATACTACATACAATAACACATCAACATACCCTTAGTGTCACACACTCACACACACATATATATCACACATAGCCATTCATTCTCAATTATTTGTAAGATACAAATATATGTATATCATAGCACCGTCTTCGCACTCCGCCCGTGCAATACGGGTCCCTTCCTCCCAATATGATAGATATGGCACCGTCTTCGCACTCCGCCCATGCAATACGGGTCCCTTCCTCCAATATGATATATATATATGGCACCGTCTTCGCACTCCGCCCGTGCAATACGGGTCCCTTCCTCCTCAATAAGGTATATATACACATACATCATATACACACAGTACCGGCACATTCAATTTCATAGGACTCATATATTAGGCACATCATTTCATATATGGAATGATACTCACAATTAGTACTTACTCATCACCTTGTATTCTTATGCAATATCCGCACAATTGCCTTGACCAAGCATATCACCCATATATATATATATATATATATATATATATATATATATATATATATATATTATATATATATATATATATATATATATATATATATATATATATATATATATATATATATATGTATATGTATGTATGTATGTACAAAATTAAGTAACATACACTAATCATATTCATGTCAATCATAATGAATTCTATTCCGTAACATGCATGTCAATGCCATTGTACACCATACTCCCAAAAAATGCAAGCCACATATGCAAATAGGTAAAATGCTATATTAAACAAGTTATTATCCATATTTGCAATTAGGTATAATGCAATCCAATTCATTAAAAATCTCACTCACCTTTGTCGGACTTTGGTTATCAATCCTGCGGATACGTAGCTCTCGATTCCACGATCGCAATGGTTCAAAAATTGCTCGAATCCGACTCCGGATGATCAATATATCGTGTGAACATCAAAACCAATAATAAATGGTCAGAATTGTAATATTAAGATCAAAATGTAATAATTTAAATCCTCAGGGGCTAAACTAGAATTTTACCTTTCTTAAGTTAATTGGATCGGGTCGGGTTGTTAGCGGGTCGGGTCTCTTGAGATCCAAACCCGCCAACCCTTCTCCTACCTCTTCTTCTTTTTCTTTTTCTTTTTTTTTCCTTTCTTTTCTTTTTCAGTAGGACAGCAGCAGCGGGAGCGCTGTTGCTCCCTGCGCCCCCCTGCCGCTGCTGCGGCCGCCCGCCGCCGCTGCTACGGCCGACGCCGCCGCCGCTGCGGACGACGCCGCCCTGGCCGGCGACACATTCCTCTTTCTTTTTTTTTTTTTTAAACAGCAGCAGCAAGAGGACCTGCTGCTCCTCTGCACCCGCGGACGCCACCGCGGCTGTGGCGCCATCGGGCCGCCCTGGCCCGCGTCGCGCCGGCGCCGTCGACCGGCCGGAGCCGCCGGCGAGAGATCCAGGGAGAGAGAGAGAGATTGAGAGGGAGGAAGAGAAATTTAGTGAGAGAAAGGGCTTCCCTTGCCACCTCCGGCCACCGGCGTTGATGCTCGGGTTGGTCTGCCCCCGCCGATCGCCGGGCTTGGCTTCGTCGTCCGACAACACATAGGGGGGGAGAGAGAGAAGATGAGTGAGGGTAGATAATTTTTCATCCCCTCCCCTTTTTTTTTTCAATGCATATATTATTTGTAATGTTATATATTTGATGTGATTGAATTCTACCTCATGTTGCCACCTAGCAATATCAATTTCCTAGGCTCCCCCATTTCTTTCCACCACCCCATGCGCAGGACACTCATCCTTCCTCCCATTTTTCTTTTTTTAATAATATTATTATTATCATTAACTCAAGAAATTAACTTAGTAATTAGTCTCGGTAATGAAGCATAATGGCATATAAACATATTTATTTGCATATAAATACTCTATTTAATGAACCCTACTCATCCACACACACGCACATGTATCTCTTCTTGATCATATACTCAACACATAAGTCGGCCCCAAATTAAAAGAAGGATATATATAACTTGTAATCACCAATTTAGAATTCCACAATACTTATTTTCCATTTCGTGTAACATCAAATAATTATTATCTCATAATTATATGTTAAACCAGAAATTAATAAATAAAAAAAATCAGGGTTGTTACACTTTCTCTTGCTGTGCAACCCCAAAAAGAGGGGGGCGACCCGCAGCCAGGCCGGCCAGGCCGCCGGCCGCCGCCGCCGGCCGCGCCCTAACCCGGGCGCCACCTCCTTTCTCCCTCTTCTTTTTCTTCTTCCTTTCTTCTTCTTCTTTTTTTTTTCTTTCTTCTTTTTCTTTTCCTTCTTCTTCCCTGTGCTGCTGCTTCTTTTCCTCTCTCTCTCCCTCTCACTCTCTCTCTATCTCTATCTCTCTCCCCCCGGTCTGACGGCCGCGCCGGCGGCGGCCGGCGGGCCCCGCTGTCGCCGGCCAGCAAGGCTGGCCGACTAGCCCACGCAGCAGCAGCAAGAAGCTGCTGCTGCTGTTGTTATGTCTTTATTGGGTTTGGGTAAAACCCAAACCCAATAAGCCCCTTGGCCACTACCCATTATCCACCTAACTATTGGGTTAAACCCATTAACTCATTACCAGTTAACTTAAGTATTGGGTATGGGTTGTGGATCTGGACCCGACCCGTTATGAGCCCAAACCCGCATCCAAATCCATTACAGGTAATTTTACAGAAAACCCCCTGATTCAATTTGTTAATTGCATTTGAATTCCTTTTATTTACATATTTAACCCATTTCCGTTACTTTTAGTGTTCGGGCGATATCGGGAGCATCCGGACTCCGATTTGGATGATCCTGGATCCGTTGCGATCATGGGAAAGAGAGCTATCTGCTTATGGCCAGTTTGTGAGTGTTTTTATTTTATAAATTATCTTTTATCATGTTTAGGGATAGGAATTGATTGCTTTCTGTGACAAATCATGATTATGGATAAAATACGGTAACTACTAATTATTAACTGGTAATGATTAGACATGCATTGTAATAAGAATAACCTAGACTATTTTTAGGTATTTCCTGATTTAGAATAGAGATAAGGAGGTAATAATAATAATAAATACTGACATAGATAACTCGGACACAGTCATTCTACTTGCACAGCAGCTGCCACTCGGGCCACTAGGTCGTCATATGCTTATACACTCTTATGACATGTAGTGTATCACAGTGACGTGACATGCATACTGAGCCATAGATATACGATGACACTACACTGTTACTAGACAATCATGCTAGACACCGTTGCGGTAAGTCACAGGACATGGTATTACACGATACACGGACCACTGGTATTACATGGATTAGTGCTCTGCAGACTTATGGCTACACATCTATGTTCCACGAGTACAGATAACATTCCATATTATTGTTATTATCAAGATACCGATGTGTTATACGGATTATTGCTACACATTTATGTTTCATGGGTACACGGATATACCAATGCACGGACTACCGCATGTCATATTATTATCATCGTCACATGGATTCTCGGCATAGCACTGTTACACATGCATGTATGGTTTCTTTATTCTTGTCATATGGATTCCCGCTCAGATTACATGTATTATTGTTCCATGTTACCGTATTCATGTTATATGATTGTTTCCTGTCACTGATATGGATATTCCCGTTACTAGACATGAGAGCTGTTGATACGCGATATATGGAATCCCACATCTATTGTTCCCATTTCCTGTTATATTATTCTCGTTATATTGTTCCCGTTTCCCGTTATATTGTTCTATGCTATCAACAGAGCTCAGGTCCGTTATCATGTTATCCGTATCATGTATTTGTTCTTGTTACACTGTATACTTGACATATCAGATAATAATGATAACTTGGGTATGGGGGAGACTTGACGGTTGATTAGATCATATCGGGTGGATGTCTGGATCCATTGTTTGTCCCACTGCAGGGGACGGGGTAGTGCTGGCTACCGTCTGTTACTCATGAGCATCCCGTTATTGTTTTAGCTCATTGAGATTCCCGTTACATGTTACAGCTCTAGCGGGCTGGCCCTGGTCTCAGCAGCCAGGGGTCTGTTTAAGGCCGTTGTCCCGGGTATGCACGGGATACACCCACCCGATAAGAACTCCTTGACCATGGGTTTCCAATTAACATAATAAAATAGTATATACAGTAGTGACGTCGGGAACACTTGTTATTCAGTTACTCTCTCGTTTGGATAATGGTACCCGTAGGCCATGCCGGATGGGTTCGACTGGAGTGCGGGCTCCAGTATGAACTACCAGTGGTATGAGACACTGGAAGAGAGTAATTAAAATAGCAGGCGGTACTGATTGCCACTATTGTATAAATGACATGACATGCCTGGTACATATATGCTATCTTATTATTGTTCATGCTACTTTATCCGATATCATGTTACCTGTATACTTGTTACTTTACCTGGCATATGTTATACTTTATGTGGTGGCATACGACGCATGTTCTGCATTGCATGGCATACGACGCGTGTTCTGCATTGCATATATTATGCTTTCTGTATAGCAGACATCATTACTGTATATACACCACACCGTATAGTGATTACATTGCATAGGCCTATCTGCCTGTACACGTCTATCACGTCGCCACTCGCATGTTCATTTCTATCACGTCACCATTTATTCGATCAACTGGACACGACTATAGACATGACCTGATGATAACATGCTAGGTAGTACTGGTATTAAAATATGACATGATTATATTTTCTACTGCTTCTTATATACTTATTATATGGTATCACTAGTACAACATCATGTATTATATATATGTATCGTGCTTGTATTACTATTGTATATATTACTATCTCCTCCTTCATTTTACCACTCACTAGGTCGCTTTCTGACGACCATGAGTTTGCATGCCCAGGTTGGAGATCTGAGTTACCATATCATCAGATAGTGCCTTGGATCACATAGGAGACTCTTCATCGAGATCATTCATAGGTATTGTTGTGTTTTATTTCTGTTATCATATTCCTCCCAGTTTTCCTATCTGTTATGATCACTCACCTTTTTCTGCAGGTATTCTTGTACTTATTTCATGCTGGAACTCATGTCTATATGGCGGTTATTTATTGTACTGAGGCTTAGCGTACGTACGTGAGGGTTTTCCGCTCTGCGTATGTACGTCGCCATAACGTCCCCGTACCTGCGGGATCGGGGCGTTACATAGTGGTATCAGAGCCCAGGTTCACACCTGGTGTGGGTAACCACCTGGATCAATGCTTGGTCTCTTACCAACAGTACAATCAGATTCAGATTCAAACTTGTCTGTATCTGAATTTGGGGATTCCAGCAACGAGTACAAGAGTACCATGACCTTGACAATTTATTCCTTGACTCGTTTATAGTCCTTCCTCCCTTCCTGTTGTCAACCAGAATATCCGATTTCCTTTTCGTTTTCCTTGCATCATACTGTTTCCCATCCACTAGTGTTAGTTCATTACCCTACTTCTCCATCCCGAGTTCCTTATAGATATCAGAGTGCGCAGCGAAAGTTTCGTGGGCCCGTAACATTTCAGCTTTGGGGCTGGAAATTTTGGTCTCACACCTGATTGAAATTGCGAGGACGCAATTTTTTGTAAGGTGGGGAGAAATGTAACCCCGTGATCCCCGGTGTACGTATCACGGTATCGGTACGCGATACGGCGTACAAAATTGATTTGACCTCCGTGATAGTCTGATTGAGCCGATTTCAGTTTCAAATATCATTTCCTAATATTTTATATTTTTCTGGATTTTCTGGAATTTTTCTGGATTATTTTGGAAAATCTCCGTAGTCGGTGTCGACCGATACCGATAATCGGCTTTACGATTTTTATTTCAAAAACGGAGTAGAGTTTTGAGCATCCGCTTTCACCATGTGCCTTAGAATCATATTATCTACGTTCGGGTATTTTTGAGAATTTTTCTGAATTTATCGAAAATCGGGCCAAACCGGTGTCGCCCGGTATCGGCGAGACACTCTGGGATTTTTAATTGGCAAACTGGATAGAATTTCATCAAACCATTTTCATATTACGTCTCAGGATAATATTCTCTATTTTCTGTAATTTTTGGGCACCGTTCGGAGCTGGTCGAATTTTGGGCCAATATTATAATATTTAAATATTAATTTTTATTTTTCTTTTTCTTTTCTTTTCTTCTTCCTTCTCCCCCAAGCCAAGCCACCGCCTTTGATCTGTTCCACCGCCTCTCTCTCCCCTTAAAACCTCCTCTCTCTTCCTCTCTCTAAAATTCTCTCAAACCCTCTCTCTCTCTAAGCCTCTCTCCCTCTCTCTAAGTCTTCCACTCTCTCTCTAATTAAATCCCCAACCTCTCTTCCTCTTGATGTGCAACCCCAAAAGAGGGGGGCGACCCGCAGCCAGGCCGGCCAGGCCGCCGGCCGCCGCCGCCGGCCGCACCCTAACCCGGGCGCCCACCTCCTTTCTCCCTCTTCTTTTTCTTCTTCTTTCTTCTTCTTCTTTTTCCTTTTTCTTTCTTCTTTTTCTTTTCCTTCTTCTTCCCCTGTGCTGCTGCTTCTTTTCCTCTCTCTCTCTCCCTCTCACTCTCTCTATCTCTATCTCTCTCTCCCCGGCCTGACGGCCGCGCCGCCGGCGGCCGGGATCGCCGCCGGCGGGCCCCGCCGTCGCCGGCCAGCAAGGCTGGCCGACTAGCCCACGCAGCAGCAGCAAGAAGCTGCTGCTGCTACTGCTGTTATGTCTTTATTGGGTTTGGGTAAAACCCAAACCCAATAAGCCCCTTGGCCACTACCCATTATCCACCTAACTATTGGGTTAAACCCATTAACTCATTACCAGTTAACTTAAGTATTGGGTATGGGTGTGGATCTGGACCCGACCCGTTATGAGCCCAAACCCGCATCCAATCCATTACAGGTAATTTTATAGAAAACCCCCTGATTCAATTTGTTAATTGCATTTGAATTCCTTTTATTTACATATTTAACCCATTTCCGTTACTTTTAGTGTTCGGGCGATATCGGGAGCATCTGGACTCCGATTTGAATGATCCTGGATCCGTTGCGATCGTGGGAAAGAGAGCTACCTTCTTATGGCCAGTTAATGAGTATTTTTATTTTATAAATTATCTTTTATCATGTTTAGGGATAGGAATTGATTGCTTTCTGTGACAATCATGATTATGGATAAAATACGGTAACTACTAATTATTAACTGGTAATGATTAGACATGCATTGTAATAAGAATAACCTAGACTATTTTTAGGTATTTCCTGATTTAGAATAGAGATAAGGAGGTAATAATAATTAATAAATACTGACATAGACAACTCGGACACAGTCATTCTACTTGCACAACAGCTGCCACTCGGGCCACTAGGTCGTCATATGCTTATACACTCTTATGACATGTAGTGTATCACAGTGACGTGACATGCATACTGAGCCATAGATATACGATGACACCACACTGTTACTAGACAATCATGCTAGACACCGTTGCAGTAAGTCACAGGACATGGTATTACACGATACACGGACCACTGGTATTACATGGATTAGTGCTCTGCAGACTTATGGCTACACATCTATGTTCCACGAGTACAGATAACATTCCATATTATTGTTATTATCAAGATACCGATGTGTTATACGGATTATTGCTACACATTTATGTTTCATGGGTACACGGATATACCAATGCACGGACTACCGCATGTCATATTTTTATCATCGTCACATGGATTCTCGGCATAGCACTGTTACACATGCATGTATGGTTTCTTTATTCTTGTCATATGGATTCCCGCTCAGATTACATGTATTATTGTTCCATGTTACCGTATTCATGTTATATGATTGTTTCCTGTCACTGATATGGATATTCCCGTTACTAGACATGAGAGCTGTTGATACACGATATATGGAATCCCACATCTATTATTCCCGTTTCCTGTTATATTATTCTCGTTATATTGTTCCCGTTTCCCGTTATATTGTTCTATGCTATCAACAGAGCTCAGGTCCAGTTATCATGTTATCTGTATCATGTATTTGTTCTTGTTACACTGTATACTTGACATATCAGATAATAATGATAACTTGGGTATGGGGGAGACTTGACGGTTGATTAGATCATATCGGGTGGATGTCTGGATCTATTGTTTGTCCCACTGCAGGGGACGGGGTAGTGCTGGCTACCGTCTGTTACTCATGAGCATCCCGTTATTGTTTTAGCTCATTGAGATTCCCGTTACATGTTACAGCTCTAGCGGGCTGGCCCTGGTCTCAGCAGCCAGGGGTCTGTTTAAGGCCGTTGTCCCGGGTATGCACGGGATACACCCACCCGATAAGAACTCCTCGACCATGGGTTTCCAATTAACATAATAAAACAGTATACACAATAGTGACGTCGGGAACACTTGTTATTCGGTTACTCTCTCGTTTGGATAATGGTACCCGTAGGCCATGTCCGGATGGGTTCGACTGGAGTGCGGGCTCCAGTATGAACTGCCAGTGGTATGGGACACTGGAAGAGAGTAATTAAAATAGCAGGCGGTACTGATTGCCACTATTGTATAAATGACATGACATGCCTGGTACATATATGCTATCTTGTTATTGTTCATGCTACTTTATCCGATATCATGTTACCTGTATACTTGTTACTTTACCTGGCATATGTTATACTTTATGTGGTAGCATACGACGCATGTTCTGCATTGCATGGCATACGACGCGTGTTCTGCATTGCATATATTATGCTTTCTGTATAGCAGACATCATTACTATATATACACCACACCGTATAGTGATTACATTGCATAGGCCTATCTGCCTGTACACGTCTATCACGTCGCCACTCGCATGTTCATTTCTATCACGTCACCATTTATTCGATCAACTGGACACGACTATAGACATGACCCGATGATAACATGCTAGGTAGTGCTGGTATTAAAATATGACATGATTATATTTTCTACTACTTCTTATGTACTTATTATATGGTATCACTAGTACAACATCATGTATTATATATATGTATCGTGCTTGTATTACTATTGTATATATTACTACCTCCTCCTTCATTTTATCACTCACTAGGTCGCTTTCTAACGACCCTGGGTTTGCATGCCCAGGTTGGAGATCTGAGTTACCATATCATCGATAGTGCCTTGGATCACATAGGAGACTCTTCATCGAGATCATTCATAGGTATTGTTGTGTTTTATTTCTGTTATCATATTCCTCCCAGTTTTCCTATCTGTTATGATCACTCACCTCTTTCTGCAGGTATTCTTGTACTTATTTCATGCTGGAACTCATGTCTATATAGCAGTTATTTATTGTACTGAGGCTTAGCGTACGTACGTGAGGGTTTTTCGCTCTGCGTATGTACGTCGCCATAACATCCCCGTACCTGCGGGATCGGGGCGTTACAATTTATCTCCCTTAATTTTCTTAGCTTTATCAGCTATCTTAGGGATTAAATTCCCTTGGTCTTTGCATTTGGATGACTTTCAGAGAAGGGTTTCAACCCTATTTTCAAGTTTCCCGGCGAAGCTAGCATTTTTGCCTGATTAGGGAAAAGATCTTTTCACGCAGAGTTCCTACCTTGATCTGTTAAATTTACCATATAGGCTTGGTTTAGGATTTGGCCTCTTCAAGGTTGAACCAGTCTTGCCATATAGGTGGGGTCAAGACCGTGCCCTTCCGGGCCAATCTGGCTTAGCCATATAGGGAGGTTAGGACTTGACCTTTTGAGGCTTCTCCAGCCTAACTGCCTTAGTTGGGGCTAAGACTTGGCTTATGCTAAGCTAGTCTAACATTACTGAGCAAGCGAGGCTATCCCCTGCTTAGCTGAAATCCATCTTCAAGGCACAACTGGGTAGCTTCGCCCAAAGAATAAGACTTTGACTTAGCATTCCGTCCTTTCTCATTTTCTTTTAATGCTAACTTATTTCCTGTTTGTATTGTAGTATATTGTGCTTCCTATTCTTTTGTCCTGATGAAAGAGAATGAAAACTTGCCCCTTGATTTTCAAGTTGAAGTTTTGATCATAAGCAGGAGGAACATACTGGAGCAGCTGATGTGTATTTCAAAAAGAGGTTGGCAGTTGCTTATCTGAGATGATCCACTTTGGGAAGGGGCTGGTTGTCGCTTATCCGAGATGATCTACTTCGGGAAGGCGGACGGTAGTCGCTTATCCGAGATGATCCACTTCAGGAAAGCGGACGCCACCAGTAAGGTCTCGGATCCTTCTTTTGCCAATTTTGTTTGAGGAAGATCCAGCTTTCTGGTGACAACCAATCCCTTACCAATTTTCATCAAAGAAGATCCAACTTCTTGATGGTAAAATCTGCCATTAAGCGAAGGATTACGGCCTTGTGTAGGAGGAAGACCTTTCGTGTCCAGTTGAGATGGCTTATCACCCTGAAAGTAGATAGGACAACTTGTTTGCCTTTAGAACAATGATCCTCTTGTACATCTTGAAAGTAGATAGGATGACTTGTTTGCCTTTGGAGCAATGATTCTGTTGTATGAAAGACAATCTTAATGTATTATCAATGTATATTCCCTTTTGAATCAATAAAATTTTTACTTTTTGCTCATCTCCTTTGAATTTCGATAGCAACTGGAATGGACTGGCTTAGGTAAGTCTTTTCCTTAGGAGGGAAGAAAAGCTCTTAGCGGAGCTAAGCTTTCAGCGAGGCTGCAGCCGGATTTCTAGCTAAGTCAGGAACGAGCTTCCAGCGGAGCTAGCACAAAATTTTCGCGAAGCTAAAGATGAGTTTTTAGCAGAGCTAAAGCTCATCTTCCAGCGAAGTTAATCAAGCATCACGCGAAGTCAACGCTGAACTCGTAGTGGAGCTAGCCCTTGGCGGGGCTAAAGCAAGGCTTCTCGGGGAAGGCGCGTAGGCGCCCTTTCAATTTAATTTGAAATGACCGCCTGCGTTCCTTTTGAGGCGACGAAGTTAGACATTTTCATGTCTATAAAAGCCCGATGGGCTGAAAGAGAAGATTACCTTCTCTTAGAACCAAATATTCAGAGAGCGAAACTCCTTCTCTCTTTCTTCTTCTTCCTCAGTTGGATTTTCAGAACTCTTTAGTTCTTCATGGCTCCCAAAAGTCGAGCAGGTAAAGAGATAGTGACCTCTGCTACGGAGGTGCCTTCTCCTCCACCCGTCATCGAACGCCCCATTGCGGGTAGGGATTTTTCCCTCTTATCCAGATATTTTCATCTCTTTTCGAAGCCATTTACTGGCTATTTCATGGTGAATCCGGAGTGATTCACCATGATCCAGTGATCTCAGGGAGTCGCTCTCCCTTAATTCAACTTTGCCAAATTTTTAGGGGATTTAATTCCCCTTAATTTTTTTCAAGTTGGAATTTAGAAACGAATGTTTTCTTCTCTCAGCTTCTATGCGAAGCTAGCCCTTAGGGCGGTTCACATTCTGTCAAATGACAGGATGCGAAGTTGGCTCTAGAAGCGTAGCTAGGAAGAGGACTTTAAGTCCTTTGAACAATTTTAGACACAAGTGTCTTTCTAGCGAAGTTAGCTCTTGGGGCTTTTCTGTATTCTGTTCAGCAACAGAACATGAAGCTAAGCTAACACTTGGAGATTTTCTGCACTCTGTCTTCATGCAGAGTGCGAAGCTAAACTGCAGAGCGCGAAGCAGAGCTTCAGGGCGAAGCTAATGCTAGGCTAGCTTCGCTTCGAGAGCGAAGCTATGCCTTAGTAATCTTCTTTTTTGCTTTAGCTTTCCTTTTCTTTGGCTAATGGACTAATATAATTTCTTCTTGCTTTGTAGTGCACTATACTCCGGGTCCTTTGAATAGTCACTTTGGAACAGCCAGGGGATTGGATGGCAATGTTAGCCTGCAATTCCAGGGGCAGGCTTCATTATTCAGCGAGTGCAGTGCTCCCGGCCGGGATGCCCTGATCCATGCCAGAAACCAACGTACCATGAGGAGCATCTTGACTACTGCTCCCCTTGAGGATTGTGACCGAAAAATTTATCGGAAGCCCAGCTTCATGTTTGAGGACGCAGCGCCTGACACTGATCATCAGCTGCTAGCTAGAGAAGGGCAGTGGATCTTCAATCTGGATGGCGAGAAGTATTACCTCCCTTTAGCAAGCGTCATTTCCCATTGTCATTCTTCCAATGCGTGACGATGTCTCGAAAGATGAAGTGGCAAGTGACTCAGACCACTGACTCCATTCATGTAGGTAAATTGATAGCTATGTCTCCCGGTTATACAAGAGCAGGTCATCCTTGCTGTATATTGGGTCTCCACCCTGGAAACGTTCTCCAAGACATTCCGGTGGGAGAAAATCCTGCTATGGCTCAAACCTTTGAAAATCAGTTCTTCAAAGTCCACAACAACTATCCAGCAACTGATTTCAGGACCCCAGGTTGGATTCATCCCCCTAAGGCCTGGTGGAGGGACTTGACCCTATACGTCTTGGCACATTTCAATAGGATTTGGAGTGGCTGGGACTCCACGAGGCTGTCCGGGCAACCTGCTATGGTATCCAGATGAATGTAGTGATCTTTTACGCCATCTTCGAGTTATATTGTCCAGCTACGGGGACTTTCTTTACCCCTGTAGGCGAATTGGGCATGACTTTGCATGGGATGTGGGAAGTCTCTGCTCTGCCCATGGGATATCTCCCTTATGAATAATACTTCCCAAGAAAGGGGGAATTGGTACTTCTGGAGAAGCAGGAGCCCGCCCTGTTCGAGACTTAATAGAAATTAATGTGCAATTTTTACTTCTGCTCGAGTATGCATGGGAGCCATAAAGGAGCTTCGAGCAGTTCGAAGAGCTGGGAGAATTATTTGTTCCCCAACCTGAAAGATGCTCTTGAAGTGGCTCATTGCGGGGTTGCAGATGAGGACATTTTTCGGAGGATGCAAGAACATTCCTAGAGAGATTGGTCTTGGAAGAAGATGATGGTATCTATGAGAAAGGTGACATTCTCTGGAGTTTCCATCATCAGGCCCGTCGATCGATGTGCCGGAAAGCACTTTTGGCCGGGTTTTTATCAGTTTGGTTGAAGAGATGTGTGGTGCCATCTCCTTCTAGCGACGTCATTCTTCTGACTATCTTATTGCCGGTCGTTCGTCTGGTCCACGGTCGCTCCCTTGGACTTCTCTCGGCAATGGTGTGTTGTATACAACAGGGTCTTCATGTATTGACGGAGGCTTTCTGCAGGCCACCAACAACGAAAAGGGGAAGGATACTATCTTGTCCCGTGACGGATCAAATCCCAGGATCAGCCTGCCATACACCAATTTTATGGCATGGTTCCCTCTACACTGCCCAGCTATTATTCAAGCTGGTGAAGAGCCTCCAGAAGGTGTTCGAATAAAGCTTCTTTGCCAATTTGAGGGATCTTCATGGTTACGGACTTATGTGGCCTCAGTCCGCAAGCTGCTGTGTCGGTATGACGTCTATAGCCTCTTCTGATGCTCCCCTTATATCCGAGATGCGGGCTATGGTGAAGAATTCAAGGACGTGGGAGATGGGAAGACGTCACTGAGCCGGGGGATCTTTGAATGGCTGGTTAGCATCCGGCCATCTCATCTGATGTACAGGAGTGGGAATACCTGCTATTTGGAGCCTTATGTCCTGAGTCGATTCGCTCATCAGTTCGGATATGACCAACTATATATAGGTAACTCGAACACCAGTTTAACCTTCATAGGGAGCCTCATTGACGGTGCTCGCGCCTGGCGGTTCTTCATCGCTGGCTGTACTGAGGCACGGTTGTGCATGCCATTGAGGGCCCCAAACTTACTGATGACTTTGGGGTTCTGTCAATGGTATAGAACTTCGAACTCCACGCCAACCGAATTTTCTATTAACTCTTTTGGCGTGAAGTTGATCTCTCAGCGGCTAAAGCGAAAGTCACCGAGAAGGGTGAGGGCAGAAGGGTCCGTGTGCCAGGCCTTGGGGAGTTCGTTGCTACTGCCGATAGTGAGGTTTCTGACGTAGAAAGTCCCTACTTTGAAGGAGATGCAGGTGCTGAGGTTCCACCAGATGCTCCTGGTGGGGTAGGTACAGCCCCTATGGAAGACGTGGAGGTGGAAGAGGTAGAGGAAGAAGATCCCAACGTTCACTTCAAACGAAAGCGGGAAGGTGGATCCCGTAGGAAGAGGGTAGTGAAGAAGCCTCATCGCTACACTCCCACCATTTGCAGTGCCTCCTCCTCCTGCCCCATTAGTTAATAAACTATCGGTGCAAAAGCAAACGATTGATAAAGTTGTTCCCGACCTGGGTAAGACCAGTTTTACTCATTTTCCTTCTCCCCCCTTTTTTTGACCTGTACTTATATATTTCGTACAACTCATTTGTTTATCCTGCGATTTAGGAACCGAGGCTGCCAGAGAACCGGGAGCCGAGGCTGTAGGAGAACAAGGGACTATTATGATCCCCTGTTTACTATAAGGAGGATGATGAGGCTAGCTACGTCGTCGTCTCAGAAGATTCTGGTGGTGAAGTGGTTGATGTCGGTCCTTCGGGTGCTGGAACCTCGAAAGGGAGTCCCATGGCCTCCAGCTCTATAGGATGGACCACAGAGGCTTCACCGAGCGAAGGTGAGCCGTACTCGCTCCTGCATCTACCAAAGTCTTTTCTATGGAGCCCAGTTGAATTAGCGTTGCTGTCGAGAAAGTCCAGAGAGAGACTGTTGCTGAGGCAGTTGAGCTGGTATCGCCTCTCGGTAATATTTTAATCTTTTGTAAGCAATTCTCTTCTGATATTCGTTATGCCTTATTTCAATAAAGTCTTTCCACAGGTGTTTCGCCTTTGGGTGCATCGACTTTAAGGGGATCAGCTGATCTTCCCGAGGGAATTAGGGGTGAGGCAAGTACTCCAGCCGCAACGGACGTTGCCGAGTTGGATGTCTTGTATCACGACCTGCCATCTTATCAGCCTGAGCCTGTCAGTGGAGTTAAAGAGGCTGAGGAGACAGTGGCTATAGAACCAATCTCATTTCCAACTGGATCGGTAGGTGAGATGCCGGTGATTTCTTTGACGCTACCTATCCTGACAACCACTGGGCCGAAGGTAATTACCAGCCCTACGTCTCTGACACTGGTTGTTGAGCCAGTTCTTCCTGAAATAGTTTCCAGCCCTACTTCCATCGTGGCTACTGTACTGGTTTCAATGAGGATTCTTTCTAGATCACTGGTGATCCCTCGTCTTTCTCCAGCCAGTGCTTATGCCATCTCCTCTACGGTTATGTCAATATAACCAGTGGAATTTTTCTATTCAGGGGCCACGCGTTCACCGGGAGTAGTTGAAGCCGAGAAAGAATTTGTGGCTGAGATAGTTGACAGCTTCTATAAGGGTTTGAAGCGATCTGTTACTTTGGTCTTGAAGGGCTCGACTACCTCATTTTCTGCTTTGAAGGTGGTCCTCTCTTGAAATATTAAAAGCATTCGAGACTTTGGAGGGAATGACCAGGCTGCTGCATTGGAGCTTTTGTGGAGAGGCTTGAGAGGGACGTGACGAATGGTACCGTCTCAGCAATTCAGACTTAGACTCCTCAATTAATGAACAGTTTGAACGTCTTCCTGCTCAAATGCGTGAAGCTCATCTTGCAGCACAGGAAGCGGCTAAGGTGATATCTTCAGATTTAAAATCCTTGGAGACAAGGAAAATAGAAATTGGAAATGCCATGAATGCTTCTAATAGTGCTCTTCTCGACGTTGAGGATAAGATTGAGAAGGCCAAGGAGATGATCAAGAGAGCCACTCTTCTTCTATCCAAGACTGAACCAGTGCGTCTTGAGGAGACCGCTCGGCTAGAGCAGCTCAAGGCCCAAAATGACGAAGTCCTGCAACATGAGCTAGCACAGAGGGCAACTTTGGCTGAAATTGAGGCTCGTCTGTCCCAGACAGCGAACTTTAATGAGGCTGAGTTGAGGTTGCAGGCATTCATCAGAGCTGCTGAGGAGAGAAAGAATAGGCTGGCCATCCTTGAAGAACGGATCAAGTCTTATGAAGCACCCTCATAGCTTGTAATCGATGTATCCCCCTTTTTGAATCAATAAAAAGTAATTTTATTTGACTCCTCTGTTGTATTTCTAACGTGCTTTGTCTTCTAAATTTGCAATTCTCACTTTCAAGTTGTACTGCAATCCTCAAAAAGAAAGGAAATAATAGTATAACCAATCCAGTCAAAGGTGATGAATCGATAGAATTAGTTATAAATATGAGAAATGACTCGACTCAAATCATGTTGAGATGAGGATAGAAAAGAGCGAGCTTGACAATCTTTACTGTCAGAGGTAAATATTAACATAACAGATTAAAGACCATCAGATTTATGGATAGGTTATGGTAATTTAGACACCATAACCTGTGATAGTTCCTACTTGAACTAAGACAAATGAAGCCTAGGATTTGCCAATTAAAATGACAAAGTAGACATGAGAAATTTTGCCATTCAGAGGTGATGACCTGAACATGATGACAAAATAGTGATGAACCCGATTTTAGGGACTCGTCTATTCAGAGGTGATAAACTGGACGTGATAGACTAAGACACACTAAACTTCGGATCCGCTGCAGAGGTAGTCGTATTAACTTGGCAGCTAGCCCACTAGGGACTGCAAGGGTGAATTGGATCTGGGCACCCGTCGGTTCAGAGGTATATGAACATGACCAACCAAGAGACATCAGACTCACAATTCGTTGTTCAGATGTTGTCGTATTAACATGACAGCGAGAACTCCTGGTCCTAACGGAGGAAGGAGAACCAGTTATAGACTCGCCTGTTCAGAGGTGATGAACTGGAGATGACAGTTAGAGTACCATAAGCGAGAGATCTAGATACTCGTCGGTTTAGAGGAAATATGGACATAACCGATTGGGAAGTGCTAGACTCAGAATCTTACCATTCAGAGGTGACGAACTGGACATAACAGCAAAGGAATTGTCCCTACTGGACTGAAAGATGAGACTTAATTATTTGTCAGTTCAGAGTAATATGAACATAACAGATTGAGAAACACCATGCTCAGGATTTCTACCGTTCAGAGGTGACAAGTTGGACATAACGGTAAAAAGACATAATCCCATCAGGGAAATAAGGTTTGATCATAAATTCTATGGAAAATTGATATCTCCTTTGGATATTTTTGGAGGAAATTGTCAGAGGTGTCTGGGAAGCTAAGAAATATAAATCTCATGAAGATTATATGTCAGAGAACTCTGTGGGGATTTAGGACGAGATTTTTTTTGTAAAACAGCCTGGCAGAGGTGCAATGCTATCATGACCAGGATTTTGTTACTATTAGAGGTGTTTGAACATAACAGCAATTTTGAGTGAAGCTTGTCATTCTATTGAGGAGAATAATAAGTGGAGTTTATTCGCTGGGGATGTTGATTTTATCCGCCGGGGAGTACGTTAGAGTCTTACTATCAGAGGTTTAATGTTAACATGATAGATTTGATTCATCATTTCACCAGGAAAATGAATATCTTCTTATGTGATCCTACCATTCCATGGACGTGAATTGGTAAGTGATTTTGGAGAGGAATCAAATAGGAACAGGTCCCTCAGAATTTTTAGCAAATCCTCAGCTGTCAACGGATTTAATATGCCTTTACCAACTACCATTTGAGTTGGGTTAGCCATGTTATTCCCTCAACATGATGAGTTGTCGAGAACTTATGTTGAGCTTAAGAGCCAACATTTTCCTCTATCCTTAGCCGTTAGAGGCGTTGGATCATTTCGTTACTTTGAGTAATGTGAAGCTTCCCCTGGGTTTTCACTCTGTAGGTGAGTTGAGGATTAAAGGAATGGGCACGAATTTTGCGAGATCTTGATCTGAAGATTATCGTTCCTCGTGGACTCTTTGTCAACCCTGATCTTGTTTCCATGTTGGAAATATTCGCAGAAGGATACGTCACAACCTTCTTCAATGAGTTTGGCTTGACAAGTCATCAATTAAACTCCTTTGATCTTTCATTCGATCGGTCACCATGTGATCGATCACCACGTCTTGATATGAATGTGGAAACAGTGGAAAGGTTCTATAAGAGAATGCGTCACGAACCTTCTTCGATGAGTTTGGCTTGATAAGTCATCAGATAAACTCATTTGTGTGGTCGAACCTTTTTGTCGTTGGGTTGAGCTTCAATCGATCGAACAGGAACAGAGGGGTATACCACCACAGTGTATAGCAAAGTCAAGCTAAATAAACCATCTGCCTGAAACTGTTGCTTAGCATGTTTGACTTCAAAATATGACCTATTCTTCTAAGTTGAAGATAGGTACATATTTATATACTAGAGAAGAGTAACAAGGCTAAAATAATTTGACACTTGTTTCTTTTTCAATGTCATCGGTGTTCGATCGGCTCAACACTAGTCGACAATGAATTAGAGAAGAGTGATAAGGCTAAAACCGAAGTTCGTAACCTTGGTTCTTCTTTGATGCAACCGTGTTTCGATCGGTTTGACACAGGTTTATGGCAATATGATCTCGTTAGAGAAAGAAAGGAGTGCTCTTTCTAAATATCTTAAATCTGAAGGTCCTGATCAGAGATGTAATGTTAACTTGATCATAAGAAGGATCCTATCAAGAATAATACTTCTTTAAGAACCTGTCGTTGATCGGCATCATGAGCATGTCACCATCTAGGGTCATAAATGCTCCATTGGAATAGACTGTTTCTATCACGAACGGTCCTTCCCATTTGGGCTGAAATTTGCCTTTGATTTGTGCGTCATGATCATCGGTCGTCTGACGGCTAAAATCAAATCTCCTTTCTGGAAAACCCTTTGCTTAACTTTCTTATTGAAGGCCTTCGAGATTCGCGCTTGATACAACTCAATATGTTATTGAGCTTGTAGTCACTTCTCATCTAAGGCTTCGAGCTCTTGAAGACGTAATTGATCATTGTCCGCCTTTGTCATTCTGGTCATCAAGGCGAATCGTAATGATGGCATCTGGATTTCTAACGGTATGACTGCTTCGCACTCGTATACCAGAGAAAAGGCGTATTGCCTGTCAGGGTCCAAACTATGGTTCGGTAGGCCCAAAGACATTCACCAAGCTTCTCATTCCAATCTCGCTTATTTGATGAAACAAATTTTTTGAGTAGCTTGATAATTATCTTGTTGAATGCTTCCGTCAAGCCATTAGCACCATGGTTATAAGCGGTTGATGTCACATTCTGAATCCAGTACTTATCACAGAACCGATAGAATACCTGTCTTACAATTGAGGACCGTTATTATAGATAATCCGCCTAGGGACACCAAATCGATGGATGACGTGGTGTTTGATAAAATTAACCACGTTGGAAGTTTTAACTTCAACAAGTGGTATAGCCTCTGGCCACTTTGAAAAGTAATCAGTTATTGCTAAGATAATCGATGACCTTTTATTGATGAGGGGTTGATAGGCCCTATGACATCGATTCCCCATGCTTCGAATGGCCACGACGCAACAGTCGGATAAAGTAGTTCTGGAGGTTGATGTATAAGTCTGCATGGATTTGGCAGGCTTTACACTTTTGTGCATATTTGATGGCATCGGCTATCATGATTGTTCAATAATATCTAAGCCTGTGTAAACGATCCTTGAGTTTTGGACCTGGTTGATGAGCCCCGCATATACCATCGTGCGCCTCTTTAAGCACTTCTTGTGCCTTTGAATTAGAAAGATAACGGAGGAGGATACCGTCATATGAGCGACGGTAGAGTGTCTTTACTATTGGATCATAGTAGAAACGGAGAGACCTTCGTCAGATAGAAGCCGCTTCTTTAGGGTCATCTGGCAATATATCATGCAAAGCATAGTCAATGAGGAAAAATCACCAATCTCTTGGTTCAAACCCCATCGAGGTGATATGGACCTCCTTGGTTTTCAACACATGTTTAGGACAACAAGGTGTCGAGTAGCCACTGTAAGATGATATGTTGTGTCAATTGGTAAGGCCATTGTAGCTGCTAGTACAGCCAGAGCATTGGCCCTAGTATTTTGAGAGCGGGACACATGACCGATATAAAAGCCATCAATAAATTAGCCATTTTGATGACTGCATAATAATAAGGTACCAAATCTCCGTGGCGGACCTCATATTCTCCTTTAACCTGATTAATAATCAGTTTTGAATCACCATAAGCTTCGAGGTAGCGTACCCCATTTCATGGGCGAGCTGAAGACCAATGAGTAGAGCGTTATATTCTGCCACATTATTGGAACACGGTTCCGTCAATGAAAATGCCATAGGAAGGATATGGTTTTGTATTGAGAAATTACAATCCCCATACCGACAATGATCTTGCCTTTAGGGCCTATTCTTAATGCTCCATCAAAGAACATCTACCATACTTCATCCTCTACAGTTATATTAGATTTGAAAACCTCATCTGGGAAATCTTTATGAAGTTTTGAGCTTTTCGGAACTGGATGAGCAGCCAGGAAGTCTGCAAGCGCCTGGCCTTTAACTGCCTTCTGAGGGACAAAGAGCATGTCGTATTGAGATAGAAGGAGGGCCCACCTAGCTAATCTTGAATTTAGTGATCCTAGTTTTGTCTTGAGGAGACGCAAAGAATTCACTCTAAAAATGACATGTATGGTTTGTCCAACCAAGTAATGCCGCGTCTTTGAATAGCAAAGACAAGAGCTAAGCATTCCTTCTCAATAGGGTTATAGCGAGATTCAACCCTTATCAAAGTCCTGCTCAGATAATAAATAGCCTGTTCATGACCGTCATCGTTCCTTTGAGCAAGCAGAGCACCGAGAGAATGGTCCATAGCTTTCACATAAAGCAGGAAAGGTTTTCCTAATGTGGGAGCCACCAAGACTGGAGGTTTAGTGAGATATCTTTTGATACCTCGTAAGCTTCTTGGCATGTTTGATCCCAAACAAAAGAGACACCCTTTTTCATGAGCCGAGTGAACGGTTGACAGCGGCCTGAGAGATTTGTGATGAAACTTCCGATATAGGCCAGTCTACCTTGCAGGCCCCTAGGTTATTTGAGATTCTTAGGTGGATGCGCGTTTTGGATAGCTTGGACTTTATCCGAGTCAAGATGGATCCCTTTTGACGTGACTATGAATCCTAAGAACTTGCCACTCGAAACCCCCAATAAGGATTCTGTTGGATTCATTTTCAGCTGATGGGCTCACATTATATCGAACATTGTTCTTAGATCATAAAGGTGATCATTTTTATGGCAACTATTGATAGTGATATCGTCGACATAGCATTCTACTGTCTTTTGAAGGTGCTCGTGGAAAATTGCGTTCATAGCCCTCTGGTATGTTGTTCCCGCATTCTTCAATCCGAAGGGCATGACAATATAGCAATATACGCCTAACAGTGTCCGGAATGAAGTATACTTCTTATCCCCTGGGTACATCTTGATTTGATTATACCCTGAAAAGCTGTCCATGAAAGACATTCTCTCGAATCCGCAGGTATTGTCATTCATGTCACCGGTTATGGGCAATGGGAATTCGTCTTTAGGGCAGGCGGCGTTGAGATCATGGTAATCGATACAAACCCAGATTTTTTCATTCTTTTTAAGAACGGGGACTATGTTGGCAACCCAATCCGGGGGTTGCTCCTCCCGTATGAAACCACATGCGATGAAATTATGGACTTCGGCTTCAATAGCTTCCATAATGTTTGGGCGAAATAGTCGTTGTTGTTGCTTGACTGGCTTGGCATCAGGCTTGATATTCAGATGATGCATGGCTACTTGCAAATCAAGTCCGGGCATGTCTTCGTAGTTCCATGCAAAGACATTGATATACTCTCTTACAAGTACTATCAATTCTTTTTTCTTCGTAAGTGATAGGCTCTCACTTATAAAGATGGGTTTAGGGTGGTCTTGACTACCCAAGTTAACCAGGATCACCTGTCTTCAGTAAGTAATTCGCGTTGTTTGAATCGCTTTTTCACTAGAAATTCAGTTGTTGAGCCCATGGTTCAACATCAATAGCTTCCGCAGGCTCTACTTGACTAGTTGAAGTCATATTAACGGAGAGGTTCTCGAACATCATTCTACACTGACATCTGACTCCCACTCGGAGGAAGAGGCAGAGCGTGACGGGATCGGTTTGTTGTCTTTGGATCGAATCGATGTAGAAGGTGGAGGTATAACATATCCAACCCCCAACGTGTTTTATCATAGTAATTTGCCAGTTTCCCTTTCGGCATGAAATTACGTAGAAAATCACGTCGTCTTTTTCCAAATTCAGGCCACCCCATGTTGCAGGCTATATCCCATTTTTCTCATCATATGTTGTGCTGATCATGCATAATGAAAAAATTGCGGGGGCTCTGAGTCTAAACTCGAATCTGCGACCGTAGACCTTCGCAGTTGGGCTCTACCAAATTATTGGTGATTGGCTCCTTTTGGATGGAGGGATCACGAAGACGGACCCTTCCACACATTCCATAAATATACTTGACATGCTTGGTTTATGCAAGGGCATGTATAGAGAGCTATTGGCAACAGACTCAAACAATCCGACACTCACAGGATAATCAAAGATTGTTGGCCCAAAGGCCCATCACTCTAGTTTTGATGATGATCAACTCATGTAGTTATGTACTAATGATCTTGTGTTTATTTAGTTTCAGATTTGTGATCAAGATCTTAGTAGGTGTATAGCTTCAACAAAGGATTTAAAGTCAAGTTTTGGAGCTAGCACGGTTTGATTCACGAGCCTATGCATCAAGACCATATCAAGTACTCAAGAGGAGTCGAGCTCGTTGGATCGTGTTTGGACCAAGTCAAGAAGATGAGAAGACTTCAAGTGAAGACTTCAAAATCAAGACTTGTGTCTAGGTTTGTTTTTATAAGATTTTGTTTTAGATAAAATGTAAAAGATAGAATAGTTGGTGGATTGCTCAAGTATACCATATACACACACACTCTTGATTTAGATAATTTTTCATAAAAGAATTTATATTTTGGAAAAATACAAAAGAGTTTTCTTTTAGAAAAATACCGGTTTGTTTTTGGTATTCAAGTTTACATGTATTTAACCAAACCATATTTAGTGCTTAAATGTCAAAACATAGATATTTCACCATGTATGTGTAGTAGATCATATCCATACACTCTATGCTTTCAATGAGTTTAAAATATCTTGTTTTGTATTTGGAGAAGTTTGAAAAATAAGTTTTGGAAAAATTTAATCAAAGTATAACATTGAAACTATTTTTGTAGATTTTTCGTGAATTTATGGGATTTTATTTCAATCAAAATGTCAACATTTTTATTTCCAGAATTTTGTTCCCTGGCTTCAGCCGGTCGACCTACCGGTCGACCGAAGTCTGAAGTCGGTCGACCGCGCGGTCGACCGACGTGCACAGACGTGCACAAGTTCTGGCTGGAGGCCGGTCGACCGTCCAGAGAGCTCTGCTCTCTGGAAAGGCCCCGGTCGACCGGCGGTTGACCGGACAGAGAGCAGTGCTCTCTGTATCCAAGCCACAATCGACCGGCCGGTCGACCGCTGCCCCAACGGTCAGAAAAATGACCGTTGGCGGTCGACCGGGCGGTCGACCGTCAGGCCACCTGGCTCCCAACGGCTAGTTTTTCTAGCCCTATAAATTTGGGGTTTGGGTGCTGTTTTCTCTAAGATTTTTTAGTGGGTTTTGAGCTAGTTTTTCCTTCTTCATTAAAGAGTTTTCTCCACTAATTGAGAGCTAATACTTCCAATCAAAAGGGGAGTTTATCAAGAGTGTTTTAAAAGTGATTTTCTTAAGTTTTCCTCCACCATCTCAATCCTTATTTTCTCACACAACACTTGAGCCATCCATTGCTATATCTACCTATAGGGATTTTGTTGTGAGAGGATTTTAGGTGATCAAAGAGTTGTGATCACCAAAGTTCAATCTTTGTACTTTGAGGAGGCGGACGGTTGTGTTCGCGGTGTTTCGAGTTCGTGTGTGGACTCGGTGTTTGAGGTACGGCCTCGGCGAGCTTGTGGGCTTGCGGTGTGTACGGGACACTAGAGAGTCCAAGAGTTCTAGTGGGAACTCCTTGTAGGTGTTGCGACACCGAGTGATCCGTGGGATCAATTATTGTAACCCCCTGATTCCTGATGTACGTATCACAGTATCAGTACTTGATACGGCGTACAAAGTTGATTACCCTTCCTGATAGTCAGATTCAGTCGATTTCAGTTTGAGATATTATTTTTCAATATTTTAGATTTTCAGGATTTTCTGAAATTTTTCTGGATTATTTTGGAAAATCTCCGTAGTCGGTATCGACCTACACCGATAATCGGCTCTACGATTTTTAATTCACAAACGGAGTTGTATTTTGAGAATATGCTTTTATCTGATATTTTAAATCACATTAGCTACATTTTGGTATTTTTAGAGATTTTTCTGAATTTATGAAAATCGGGCCAAACCGGTGTCGCCCAATATCGGCGATACTTTTCAGGATTTTTAATTTGCAAATCAGACTACATTTCTTCAAACCGTTTTCATATTATGTCTCAGGATAATATTTTCTATTTTCTGTAATTTTTGGTACCGTTCGGGACTAGTCGAATTCTGGACTAAATTAAATAATATTAATTTAAGTAATTTAATTAATTAAATCTTTTCTTCTTTCTTTTCTTTTCTTTCCCCTTCTTCCCTTCTCTGGAGAATTCCCACCGCCATACTCCACTGCCTTTCTCTTCTCCCTCTCTCTATTTCTCTCTATTTCTCTCTCTCTCTCTAATTAAGGTCACTAATCAAACCTCTCTCTCTATCTCACACCTCTCTCTCTCTCTCTCTTTCCTCTCCTTCTCTCTCTCTCCCACTATTTCAGGCCAGCAGGTGGCCTAGACACACACATGCGGCCACGCGGCCGTGGTGACCGGGCGCGCCACCGCCGCACCACCAGCCCGGGCACCACCCCCTCTTCTCCTCTTCCTTTTCCTTCTCCTTTCCTGTTCTTCTTCTCCTCATTCTTCCTTACTTCTTCTTCCTCTTCTTTTCTTCTCTCCCTCTATCTCTTTTTCTCTCTCGCTCACTCTCTGATCACTGCCGGCGGGGCGGAGCTTCCGCCGGTGGAGCAACGCAGGCCGGCGGGGCTGGCCACCGCCAGCCCCGCCCCATCTCTCTCTTTGTAAAAGCTCTCTCTCTCCCCTCACTTTCTCTCACTCTCTCTCTCTCTCTCGGCCTGAACCATCGCCGGCGGCTAGGCTTGCCGCCGGCGGGCTCCCTCGCCGCCGGCCAGTGGAGCTGGCCGGCCAAGGCGTGCGCAGCAGCAGCGCCCTCGTTGCTGCTGCTGCTGGCTATTGGGTTCGGGCACGAACCCGAACCCATCAACCCTATTGGGTTAGTTTGAAACCCAACCCATTAGCCTTATGACCCAATAACCCATTACTTAATTTATGGGTATGGGTTGTGGATCCAAACCCGACCCGTTATGAGCCCAAACCCGCTCTCAAATCCAATAATGGTAATTTTCTAGAAAACCCCCTTCTACTTTTTATTAATTACATTTGAAATATGTTTATTACATATTTAATCCATTTCTATTACTTATAGTGATCGGGCGATATCTGGAGCATTTGGACTCCGATTTGGACGATTCTGAATCCGTTGCGATCGTGGGAAAGAGAGCTACCTTCCAATGGCTAGTTTGTGAGTGTTTTCCTTTTATCAAGTATGATTATCGTAGTTACTTAAATTGGTTTGGTTGTTTTATCACATAAGTCGTGTTTACCGGTTAACCACTGTAAAGACTGTAAATACCGGTTACTAAATTGTATTCTTTAAACATAATCAATATCATAATAACATGGTGACCGTCATTACAAATAAGGATATCTGATACTCGATTAGGTATGATCACTGGCACTTGCCTCACATTAGACACCGTTACTACATGTACCCGTACTTGTTGCCCGAACATTCTAGCACATTGGATATTGTAATTTTTATATACCCATTACACTAGATATTGTCATTCACAGATACTGATACACTAACACTGTTATTGCCTGTTATGGAATCACTGATATACGGATACACCGACAACTGCTATTGCATGTTATGGAGTTACTATTACACGGATACCCTGTACATTATTAGTGGGACACGGATACACCAATTCACTGGATACCGTCATTTCATGTACATGGATGCACGATACACAGTTATCTCATGTTCACACATCACTGTTACATATGTTCACCACACGAGTGTACATGCATGTATTGTTTCTATCTTCTTGTCATATGAATCACCGTACATATTACATGTATTATTGTTCCATGTTATCCCTGTATTCCTGTTATATGATTGTTTCCCGTTACTGATATTGATATTCCCGTTACTGGACACATGAGCTGTTGATATGCGATGTGTGGAATCCCACATCTATTGTTCCTGTTTCCCGTTATCCTGTTTTATGCTATCAACAGAGCTCAGGTCCTGTTATCATGTCACATGTACTATGCACTGTACTTGTTCTTGTTACGTTGTGTACTTTAAATGAAATATAATAAAGATAACTTTGGGATGGGGGAGACTTGACGGTTGATTAGATCTTATCGGGTGGATGTACTGGATCCATATTGTTACTCCCACTGCATGGGATGGTAGTGCTGCCTACCGATTGTATAGCTCCATGAGCTCCCGTTACTTGATTCGTGCTCCCCTCTTAGCAGAGGGCCCTGGTCTCAGCAACCAGGGGTTTGTTTAAGGCCGTGATCCCGGGTATACACGGGATACACCTACCCGATAACAGCTCCTCGACCATTTGGTTTCCAATTAACATAATAAAACAGTATACACAATAGTGACGTCGGGCACACTTGTTATTTGGTCACTCTCTCGTTTGGATAATGGTACCCGTATGCCATGTCCGGATGGGTTCGACTGGAGTGCGGCTCCAGTATGAACTGCCAGTGGTATGGGACACTGGAAGAGATTGATTAAAATACCAGGTGATACTGATTGCCATTATTGTATAAATAACATGACTTGCCTGATACATGCATCCTATTGTGTAGTTGTACTTATTACTATTCCTGATATTTTATCCACTATCATGTTACCTGTAGATTTTGCTATATTACCTGGTACTTGTTACACTTCATGTGGTAACACACCTTCATGTACATGTATACCTTGCATTGCATGCCTTAATTCCTGTATATCATATGGACACTATTCTTGTATACTCACATCGCTATAGAATAGTTGCATACTTCGCCTACATGTTCACATGCATCACGTCAACAGTGTTTATCAAATTTCCATTATATAAACATGAGACTATTGTAGACATGACCCGATGATAAGATGCTAAGTGGTGATGATATTAAAGATGACATTTTATATTTCTATTGAGTATTAAATTCCTATTATGGTATCACTGATAAATAAATATGTACTAGATATTATTATCGTGCTTGTATTAGTATAGTACATATTACTACCTCCTTCATTTTACCACTCACTAGGTCGCTTTCTGACGACCCTGGGTTTGCGTGCCAGGTTGGAGATCCGAGTTATCGTATTGTCAGATAGTTCATTGGATTCACATAGGAGACTCATCATCGAGACTATTCATAGGTATCTTTGTGATTTGTTTCTGTTATCTTATTTGTCCCTGTTTCTTATCTGTTATGATCACTAACCTCTTTCTGCAGGTATTCTTGTACTTATTTCCTGCTGGAATTCTTATAAATATGGAGGTGATTTCCTGTACTGAGGCTTAGCGTACGTACGTGAGGGTTTTTCGCCCTGCGTATGTACGTCACCATAACGTCCCCGTACCTGCGGGATCGGGGCGTTACAGAGTGGTATCAGAGCCTAGGTTTACATCTGGTGTGGGAAACCACCTAGATAAATGCTCTGGCTCTTACCAACAGTACAATCAGGTTCAGATGAGAACTCACCAGTATCTGAGCTTGGGAATTCCAGCTATGAGTACAAGAATGCCACTTCATTGAAATTTATTCATTGGTGCCTTTTTTCCCCTCATTTCAGCGATCAATCAGAATACTCCGATTTCCTTCTTGTTTTCTCTTCATCCTGAGGATTCTGCTTCTCATCTTTGACTCATGATACCAATCCTCCACCCTGTTGTCACTATCGGTATCAGAATGCGCAGCGAAAGTGTCATAGGCCCATAACATTAAGGCTCCATGACTGTAACTATTGGTCTCACATCTGAATTGAAATTTCGAGGATGAAATTTTTTGTAAGGTGGGGAGAAATGTAACCCCCTGATTCCTGATGTACGTATCACAGTATCAGTACTTGATACGGCGTACAAAATTGATTTAACCTTCCTGGTAGTCAGATTGAGTCGATTTTAGTTTGAGATATTATTTTTTAATATTTTAGATTTTTTAGGATTTTCTAGAATTTTTCTGGATTATTTTGAAAATCTCCGTAGTCGATATCGACCTACACCGATAATCGGCTCTACGATTTTTAATTCACAAACGGAGTTGTATTTTGAGAATTTGCTTTCACCTGATATTTTAGAATCACATTAGCTACATTTTGGTATTTTTAGGGATTTTTCTGAATTTATGAAAAATCGGGCCAAACCGTGTCGCCCAATATCGGCGATACTTTTTAGGATTTTTAATTTGCAAATCAGACTACATTTCTTCAAACCGTTTTCATATTATGTCTCAGGATAATATTCTCTATTTTGTGTAATTTTGGTAACCGTTCGGGACTAGTCGAATTCTGGACTAAATTAAATAATATTAATTTAAGTAATTTAATTAATTAAATCTTTTCTTCTTTCTTTTCTTTTTCTTTCCCCTTCTTCCCTTCTCTGGAGAATTCCCACCGCCATACTCCACTGCCTTTCTCTTCTCCCTCTCTCTATTTATCTCTATTTCTCTCTCTCTCTCTCTCTCTCTCTCTAATTAAGGTCACTAATCAAACCTCTCTCTCTATCTCACACCTCTCTCTCTCTATTTCCACTCCTTCTCTCTCTCTCTCCCACTGTTCCAGGCCAGCAGGTGGCCTAGACACACGCCTGCGGCCACGCGGCCGTGGTGGCCGGCGCGCCACCGCCGCACCACCAGCCCGGGCACCACCCCCTTCTTCTCCTCTTTCTTTTCCTTCTCCTTTCCTGTTCTTCTTCTCCTTCTTCTTCCTTACTTCTTCTTCCTCTTCTTTTCTTCTCTCCCTCTATCTCTTTTTCTCTCTCGCTCGCTCTCTGATCACCGCCAGCGGGCGGAGCTTCCGCCGGCGGAGCAATGCTGGCCGGCGGGGCTGGCCACCGCCAGCCCCTGCCTCATCTCTCTCTCTGTCAAAGCTCTCTCTCTCCCCCTCATTCTCTCTCTCATTCTCTCTCTCTCTCAGCCTGAACCGTCGCCGGCGGCTAGGCTTGCCGCCGGCGGGCTCCCTCGCCGCCGGCCAGTGGAGCTGGCCGGCCAAGGCGTGCGCAGCAGCAGCGCCCTCGCTGCTGCTGCTGGCTATTGGGTTCAGGCACAAAGCTGAACCCATCAACCCTATTGGGTTAGTTTGAAACCCAACCCGTTAGCCTTATGACCCAATAACCCAATACTTAATTTATGGGTATGGGTTGTGGATCCAAACCCGACCCGTTATGAGCCCAAACCCGCTCTCAAATCCAATAGAGGTAATTTTCCTGAAAACCCCCTTCTACTTTTTATTAATTACATTTGAAATATGTTTATTACATATTTAATCCATTTCTATTACTTATAGTGATCGGGCGATATCTGGAGCATCCGGACTCCGATTTGGACAATTCTGGATCCGTTGCGATCGTGGGAAAGAGAGCTACCTTCCATGGCTAGTTTGTAAGTGCTTTCCTTTTATCAAGTATGATTATCGTAGTTACTTAAATTGGTTGGTTGTTTTATCACATAAGTCGTGTTTACCGGTTAACCACTGTAAAGACTGTAAATACCGGTTACTAAATTGTATTCTTTAAACATAATCAATATCATAATAACATGGTGACCGTCATTACAAATAGGGATATCTGATACTCGATTAGGTATGATCACCGGCACTTGCCTCACACTAGACACCGTTACTACATGTACCCGTACTTGTTACCCGAACATTCTAGCACATTGGATATTGTAATTTCTATATACCCATTACACTAGATATTGTCATCACACATTACACGCTATATTATCATTCACAGATACTGATACACTAACACTGTTATTGCCTGTTATGGAATCACTGATATACGGATACACCGACACTGCTATTGCATGTTATGGAGTTACTATTACACGGATACCCTGTACATTATTAGTAGGACACGGATACACCAATTCATTGGATACCGTCATTTCATGTACATGGATGCACGATACACAGTTATCTCATGTTCACACATCACTGTTACATATGTTCACCACACGAGTGTACATACATGTATTGTTTCTATCTTTTTGTCATATGAATCACCGTACATATTACATGTATTATTGTTCCATATTATCCATGTCTTCCTGTTATATGATTGTTTCCCATTACTGATATTGATATTCCCGTTACTGGACACATGAGCTATTGATATGCGATGTGTGGAATCCCACATCTATTGTTCCTATTTCCCGTTATCCTGTTTTATGCTATCAACAGAGCTCAGGTCCTGTTATCATGTCACATGTACTATGCACTGTACTTGTTCTTGTTACGTTGTGTACTTTAAATGAAATATAATAAAGATAACTTTGGGATGGGGGAGACTTGACGGTTGATTAGATCTTATCGGGTGGATGTACTGGATCCATATTGTTACTCCCACTGCATGGGATGGTAGTGCTGCCTACCGATTGTATAGCTCCTTGAGCTCCCGTTACTTGATTCGTGCTCCCCTCTTAGCAGAGGGCCCTGGTCTCAGCAACCAGGGGTTTGTTTAAGGCCGTGATCCCGGGTATGCACGGGATACACCTACCCGATAAGAGCTCCTCGACCATTTAGTTTCCAATTAACATAATAAAACAGTATACACAATAGTGACATCGGGCACACTTGTTATTTGGTCACTCTCTCGTTTGGATAATGGTACCGGTATGCCTTGTCCGGATGGGTTCGACTGGAGTGCGGGCTCCAGTATGAACTGCCAGTGGTATGGGACACTGGAAGAGATTGATTAAAATATCAGGTGATACTGATTGTCATTATTGTATAAATAACATGACTTGCCTGATACATGCATCCTATTGTGTAGTTGTACTTATTACTATTCCTTATATTTTATCCACTATCATGTTACCTGTAGATTTTGTTTATTACCTGGTACTTGTTACACTTCATGTGGTAACACACCCTTCATGTACATGTATACCTTGCATTGCATGCCTTTAATTCCTGTATATCATATGGACACTATTCTCGTATACTCACATTGCTATAGAATAGTTGCATACTTCGCCTACATGTTCACATGCATCACGTCAACAGTGTTTATCAAATTTCCATTATATAGACATGAGACTATTGTAGGCATGATCCGATGATAAGATGCTAGGTGGTGATGATATTAAAAGATGACATTTTATATTTCTACTGAGTATTAAATTCCTATTATGGTATCACTGATAAATAAACATGTACTAGATATTATTATTGTGCTTGTATTATTATAGTACATATTACTATCTTCTTCATTTTACCACTCACTAGGTCGCTTTCTGACGACCCTGGGTTTGCGTGCCCAGGTTGGAGATCCGAGTTATCGTATTGTCAGATAGTTCATTGGATTCACATAGGAGACTCATCATCGAGATCATTCATAGGTATCTTTGTGATTTGTTTCTGTTATCTTATTTGTCCCTGTTTTCTTATCTGTTATGATCACTAATCTCTTTCTGCAGGTATTCTTGTACTTATTTCCTGCTGAAATTCTTATAAATATGGAGGTGATTTCCTGTACTGAGGCTTAGCGTACGTACGTGAGGGTTTTTCGCCTTGCGTATGTACGTCGCCATAACGTCCCCGTACCTGCGGGATCGGTGCGTTACAATTATAGTGGAAATCCTTCAAGTGTGAAGGCGGGGACGTAGAGCAAGGGTGCTCGAACCTCGAAACAAATCTCCCGTGTTTGCAATTGTTCACTCTCTATCTTTTACTCTTGTCTTTATATCTTGCATGCTAATATTGCCTTTATCTTTATATGCTTGATATATTGTGTGCTTAATTGTTATATGCTTGGGGTGTGTTTGCTAACACTAGTTTTCAACCAAGAGAGCCAACGCGACACATCAACTCTTATTTAGAGGAATCTTGAGGAGTTAGTCCAGAGCCCTTCACGGGGAATTCGGCTACACTCTTGTGTTAAACTTGGTGTTTAGTTTAATAATTTTTTAATTCCGCATTTAGTGACCATTAGATTAGCCATCTCCTATTCACCCCCCTCTAGGTGATTCTTCAATTGGTATCAGAGCCAAGTGCTCTTGATTTGGGTCTTACAACCTAGAGTTAAAGATCCTCATTTTTAGGCTAATCACAATATCTGTACACACACCATGGATTTTATGTCACCTCCCACCTTTGACATCCTTAACATCCAAACTTGGAAGGTTAAGATGTCTTTGTACCTCAAAGGCCTAGGAATTCATGGTTATTTTGCCACTACTAGAGATTCATATTGTTTAAATGGCAAAAATATTGAGGCTAATGCAAAAGCCCTACATGCTTTAAGATCTACCCTAAATGATGTTTATTTATCTAGGGTTGCTAATCTTGACTCGGCTTTTGTAGTTTGGAACACCATCATCTCCCTTGGCGAACAAGAACAATATTATGCGAGGAGCGACTTGGATGTTAGAAGTGACGCTTCCAACGTGTGCTACATGGTCCAAGGGGATAACCCTCTTGAGGTAACTACCGAATCCGAGGTAGAAGAGGATGTTGATATGTCATATAATGAACTTTCTTCTTTTTGTCAACAACTCTTAGAAAAATATGACATAATTAAAAAGGATAACAAAAATTTGAAAAAGAAATTTGATTGCATGTTAAAAGAAAATGAGTCTTTTAAAAATAAAGTTGCATGTTTTGAAAAAGAAAATGAATCTTTGAAAAATGAAAATGTTTCTTTAATGTCTAAATTAAATGATCTTTGTGAAGGAAACACTACTTTGAAAAATAAAATTATTTTGGTGAAAAAAACAAAAGGAAGTTGCTTTAAATGAAAACACTTCTTTGAAAAGAAAAATTGTTGAAAAAGAAAAAGAAAATGTTTCTAAAAAATATAAGAAAAATGATCCTCATTCTCACCATGCACTACATGCCACTATTGATAATAATGAGGTTAAATTTTTGAAAAATAGAATTGATTGCTTAAGCTCTACTTTGAGCAATTGTGCATTTAACCATAAGATATTAGAGTCCTTGTTTTCAAAGAAACAAGTTCCACATGTTCATGCACAACACCCTCATCATGCATATGTACACTTTGCACGCCACGATCACACTCATACACATATGCATCCTAAGGTGTACAAATGTACACATTGTGGCCGCAAAGGCCATTTAGCAAAATTTTGTTATGATAAGATAAATGTTTTAAATTTTGCTAATAAGAAAAATGTTTGGGTTCCTTACAAGACTAACCCCAAGGACCCAAAAGAAAATGGGTACCAAAATACCCACCTTGTGTATTTGATGTAGGTGAGGGCTCTCACAAAACGTGAGAGATTTGGTGCCCTGATGGTGGATGCACATGGACATAATGGACACACATTTGATGCACCGCTATCAAGGAGGTTTGGTGGGACAACCACCATGTTTTGGAGATTTGGAGTATAGTTCATGTGTTGGTAAGTATCTCTAAACTCCTACTTTAGTTTACATGCTTATTCATTTACGATATTTTTAGCATGTTCATGTTTTGTGCTTCATGAGGTATATAACTTGTTTAGATGTAGATTCTATTAAAACTTAGATTTATACATGTACAAGTAGTGAGAAACATTTAATTCATATACGTTTGCACTTCATTGTTCACTTGTACTCACCATATGCACATGTATAGCCTAGTTTTGATGATTTCCTCATTTACACTTGTTTTGCCTATTTTCATGTTTTTCTTCGTGTATATGTATTTTGTATTCAAATCTAATAAATATACATGTATACCTCACGAGTCATTTGCCTTCATGCAATTTACATTATGGACTCTTTTATGTTTGGGATATGTATGCATATTGTTAGTTTTGGATAAATCATACATATGCCTAGAAGTTATGTTTAAATGAAAAATGAATTTTCATGATTATGATTCATGTTTGTTTTGAGCATTATTGACTATTTTCTTGGAAAATACTAATTACATGATTCTTGTACACTCACACTTCATTTGTTTTGTCATGACTTTGTTTCATGAACATATTTTGAGCTTTATCGTTTTGAGTGTCAACTCTTGTGTATTTGGTATGATTCATGAAAACATATTCTGTGATTTCATGTTTTTGAAGGATCTTTAACCAGTTTTTCAAAAATTACTTTTAACTAGTTAATTATTCTTCATTTGGTAGTGGTTTTCACTATAAAATATTTCAAACCCTATTTCGAAAACCCCTTCCTACACCGCAATGGGAGGATGGATGGGCGAGTATGCCTTGTAAGCTTAATTGAAAAATCTTTTATCTTGAGCATATCATGGGTGGAAGGTTATGAGTTATATACTTGATCTCAATTGGTATTTTTATTTTGTATATACTCATATTTTATTTTCTATATATGTATGCTTCATTTCAAATAATATCAATTGCTATTGGTATTCTCTTTTCATACATATATATGTTTTTCGTGTGCTTGATTTACAATTGGTATACATCTTTAAAGCACATAGTCAGTTTATGCTAAGCTTGATTCAAATCTTTATTTTCAATTGGTTTCTCAATTGATATTTTAACAAGCTTATGCATTATTTTTAAAATTGATATTTTTATTGATATCAAAAATGTGCAAAAATCTTCAATTGGTATCTATTGATTGCAATTGGTATCAAAATAATTTACAATAATTTTCAATTGGTATCAATATGATTCTATTTTGATTTAAAAATATTCAAAATTTGTAATGTTTATTTACAATTTGGTATCTTAAAATTATTTGATTAATTTCCAAGTGGTACCTTTAAAAATTTTTATTTATATGATATCTTAAAATTTGATTACAAGAAATCTCAAAATTTGTTTTATTATAAAAAAATTCAAATTTTGAAAATTAAAATAAAAAGGGGGAGAACATTTGTCATCCCTTTTATTGATTTTTGCTTTTGACAAAAAGGGGGAGAACATTTTGTTTTTACTTTGACCCCTTTTTTGATAATTGACAAAAGGGGGAGAAGTATTTAGATTTTATATATGCATGTTTTCCTTGCTTTATACATAAAGGGGGAGAAGGATTTATGTTTATGCATATATGTTTTGTATTGCAAAAAGGAGAAAAAGAATTTGATGTGTTTTAAGCTTGTTTATGCATGTTTATCTCCTTATATTTGCATACATGTTTATGTAATTCATTGCCATATTTATTATTTATTGTGATGCATGAGTTAAGGGGGAGCTTCCTTGAAGCTTTACTTTAATCCATGCATGTATAACTTCATGAGTTTTGTCATCATCAAAAAGGGGGAGATTGTTGGCCCAAAGGCCCATCACTCTAGTTTTGATGATGATCAACTCATGTAGTTATGGTACTAATGATCTTGTGTTTATTTAGTTTCAGATTTATGATCAAGATCTTAGTAGGTGTATAGCTTCAACAAAGGATTTAAAGTCAAGTTTTGGAGCTAGCACGGTTTGATTCACGAGCCTATGCATCAAGACCATATCAAGTACTCAAGAGGAGTCGAGCTCGTTGGATCGTGTTTGGACAAGTCAAGAAGATGAGAAGACTTCAAGTGAAGACTTCAAAATCAAGACTTGTCTAGGTTTGTTTTTATAAGATTTTGTTTTAGATAAAATGTAAAGGATAGAATAGTTGGTGGATTGCTCAAGTATACCATATACACACACACTCTTGATTTAGATAATTTTTCATAAAAGAATTTATATTTTGGAAACATACAAAAGAGTTTTCTTTTAGAAAAATACCGGTTTGGTTTTTGGTATTCAAGTTCACATGTATTTAACCAAAACCATATTTAGTGCTTAAATGTCAAAAACATAGATATTTCACCATGTATGTGTAGTGGATCATATCTATACACTCTACGCTTTCAATGAGTTTAAAATATCTTGTTTTTGTATTTGGAGAAGTTTGGAAATATAAGTTTTGAAAAAATCAAGTTTTGAAAAATACAGTTTTGTTTTGAGCCAATATTTCCAAGTTACAAAAATAGTCCATTTGTTTGTAACATGCCTTTATTTTGTGCAAGCATGTTTGATTATCAAAGTATAACATTGAAACTATTTTTGTAGATTTTTCGTGAATTTATGGGATTTTATTTCAATCAAAATGTCAACATTTTTATTCCCAGAATTTTGTTCCCTGGCTTCAGCCGGTCGACCTACCGGTCGACCGAAGTCTGAAGTCGGTCGACCGCGCGGTCGACCGACGTGCACAGACGTGCACGCCAAGTTCTGGCTGGAGGCCGGTCGACCGACCCGGTCGACCGTCCAGAGAGCTCTGCTCTCTGGAAAGGCCCCGGTCGACCGGGCGGTTGACCGGACAGAGAGCAGTGCTCTCTGTATCCAAGCCCACGGTCGACCGGCCGGTCGATCGCTGCCCCAACGGTCAGAAAAATGACCGTTGGCGGTTGACCGGGCAGTCGACCGTCAGGCTACCTGGCTCCAACGGCTAGTTTTTCTAGCCCTATAAATTTGGGGGTTTGGGTGCTATTTTCTCTAAGATTTTTTAGTAGGTTTTGAGCTAGTTTTTCCTACTTCATAAAAGAGTTTTCTCCACTAAATTGAGAGCTAATACTTCCAATCAAAAGGGGAGTTTATCAAGAGTGTTTTAAAAGTGATTTTCTTGAGTTTTCCTCCACCATCTCAATCCTTGTTTTCTCACACAACACTTGAGCCATCCATTGCTATATCTACCTATAGGGATTTTGTTGTGAGAGGATTTTAGGTGATCAAAGAGTTGTGATCACCAAAGTTCCATCTTTGTACTTTAAGGAGGCGGACGGTTGTGTTCGCGGTGTTTCGAGTTCGTGTGTGGGACTCGGTGTTTGAGGTGCGACCTCGTCGAGCTTGTGGGCTTGCGGTGTGTACAGGACTAGAGAGTCCAAGAGTTCTAGTGGGAACTCCTTGTAGGTGTTGCGACACCGAGTGATCCGGTGGGATCGATTATAGTGGAAATCCTTCAATTGTGAAGGCGGGGACGTAGAGCAAGGGTGCTCGAACCTCGAAACAAATCTCCCGTGTTTGTGATTGCTCACTCTCTATCTCTTACTCTTGTCTTTATATCTTGCATGCTAATATTGCCTTTATCTTTATATGCTTGATGTATTGTGTGCTTAATTGTTATATGCTTGGGGTGTGTTTGCTAACACTAGTTTTCAACCAAGAGAGTCAACGCCGCACCTCAACTCTTATTTAGAGGAATCTTGAGGAGTTAGTTCAGAGCCCTTCACGGGGAATTCGGCTACACTCTTGTGTTAAACTTGGTGTTTAGTTTAATAAGTTTTTAATTCCGCATTTAGTGACCATTAGATTAGCCATCACCTATTCACCCCTCTCTAGGTGATTCTTCAAAGATAACATTATCATTAATCACCCATTCATCATCATCCTCAGAGGGATTATTACATTGAGGATTATTGAAGCATGCTACAATTGGTTCACCGACCAAAGTAGCTGGCGTGTCTTCTTCAGATTCTGAATCTGCCTCATTGTCACTGTCGTCGTTGTTAGGCAATGGTTCTTTTGATGTTTTATCAATTTCCTGATATAGGAGGGCATCAGTAAAGTAGTTTCCACCCCTTTGAATGGTTGTTTCTCAGCGAACACCATTTGTACCGTTGTATCATCCTCCACATATTTGAAGCATTGCTGCAGAGTAGAGGGAACAATCCAGTTAGCGTGGACCCAAGGTCGTCCTAACAACAAGTTATATGAAGTATCAGCGTCAATGACGTAACACGTCACTTTTGATTTCAGGTTCCCGATTCGGCAACGGAGTCGAATCTTTCCAAGTGGGTGACTACTCCCTGTGTTAAAATCGTATATCATTATAGTGGTTGCGGACAACCAATACAGCGGTATGCCAAGGAAGTATAGGAGCTTTTTGGGGATAATGCTGAGTGCCGGCTCTGGATCAACCTGTACCCTTTCAATGCATGTCGAATCGATGTATCCGATATAGTACAAAGGTCGATCGTGTTTGTTATCCTTGAGGAGCATGTCCTCAGCTGTGAAAGTAATAGCGGGTACTTTCAACTGTACATGATGACATTTAGAACACGAGGGTTGCGTGCGTCCCTAGGGGTCTCTGGCATATGTGTTAGAAATGATTCTGAATTAGCTAGTGCATCCCTGAGTGCTTCTCTTGTTTCTTTCGAGAGGCGAAGCAGCTCGTGTATGGTGATACGAGCGGGGATATTAGCCAGTTGGGCCAATATGTCAAAGCGAAAAGGGATGTTAAGTCCCAGACCCAAAGGTTTCTTCAGGACATGATCAAACTGGACTTCTTTCTGTTTCTCTTTTCCTGAGGTCGGGACCGGAGCTGGCATGGGTACTTGTACTGACATCGTTTGCTGTTGTATCTCGTCAGTAATTTGCTCATATTGTTTTAAGTATGATTTTTTGGATCAAGTACCCGTCGGCTGGGGTACATCAGCCTGTGTTGTGCAAGCATGTCTCTCACTTTCAGAATCACTAAGAGAAGCTATTGTCACATTGTCGTCATCTGGCAAGACAGAGATAACGTTGCAAGATTTGCCCTGGACTTGGACTTCTTCGAACCTCATTGTTTGTCTTGGGCGAGGTCTGGGTGTATCCACATGATTTCCCTTGTTTTCAATGTCAAGGGAACGAGACCCTTAATCTCTTGATATTTAGCTGAAAGATTGTTTATCTCCAGCTGTGCTTCAGGGATTGGGAAACACCCATCAGGAACTATGACTTTTGGGGTATTGCCAAACTCGAAGGTCACCATGTTTGCAGTGACTTTCTTTTGCTCCGACTTTAGAGTTAGAACCCCGGCATCAACCAAAGCCTGAATTTTGTCCTTTAGGACAAAGCACTTGTTAGTAGGATGATGAACCATCCTATGGAAGAGACAATAATTAGGATCGTTGGTGCGTCCCACTTTGTTAGGGCGTCGAGCCTCTGGCAGTTTCAATTTATTCTCTTTGTGGAGTAAATGAAATATCGTAACCACCTGCTCGTCTTTGAAAGAGTATTATTTCGGAGGAAACTTAAACTCCTTATCTTTGACGCCGCTCTTCTTTGTCTTCGGATGAACGTCTCCTGATAATTCGACGGACATAGTCTCTTTCCCTTTGGCTTGGGAAGACTGTGTTGTGTCGTCGCGCCCTTTATTATTCATTCCCCATTTGCCTTTTAGGGTAGACGGTTCAAACTTTTTAGCTGACTTTTCAGCTATTTCAGCTTGCTGACTAATTCCTTCCATGTATGAGCTTTGACAGCTCCCATACGAATCTCTTTTTTGTCTAGGAAATTATGCCTACATGTCTGCAAGAGCATGGGAAATGGCATCCCTACTGGGCACATTAGAGATAAATTTCTGAACCGCTCTATGTAGTCAGGACAGGTTCTCCTTTCTTCTGTATAGTGGAGAGGAGTTTATTCATAGTTATCTCGTGTCATCCTCGTAAAAATGAGCAAGAAACCGAGTCTCTAAGTCAACCCAGGAATTGATAAAGCCCGGAGGAAGGCTTCGAAACCAGTCAAATGCTACCCCCTTCAGGGTGCCTGTGAATAGTCTAGCCATAATAGCATCGTTTCTATATCGTTACGGTCTGAGACCGGGAGTAATAGATGTGCTGCTTTGGCAAGATCTTACCATCATACGTATGTAATGTTGGTGGCTTGAACTTTAGCGGATATGGGACTGAATCCCATTCCAAGGGGTAAGGACGGACTGCCCCTACTTTCTTCAGTTCATCCCTTTGGGCCAGGGATGCGATCTGAGCTTGGATGCCTTTAAGAACTTCAGCATCAATAGAAGAACTTTCCTTAACTTCTCAATCTTAGGTTGCTCATCATCATTATGTTCCTCTTCATTATGATTACTCCCGGTATCATTGTTATTTCGTCGGTTAGTAAGGAGTTGAGCGAGCATTTGTTGAATGTTGTCCAAGGCTTCTTGTTGGGCCTTGGAGGTTTGCTCCTGAGCTTCCAACCGTCGACGGAGGTCATCATTACCGTTATCAGCCATATGCACTGACACTCTATCCATTCGTATCGAGCTGACTGTTGCCGAAGAGGCATACCCACTATCTTCCCCTCATCATCAGACCATTGGAATAGTCATTTCGTTAGTTCTGATGATGTCACTCCAGTCGAGAAAAATGGCTGCTCATAATTGTAGGGTTTTGTAACCCTAGATCTGGTGCTTCGGAACACACCTTCTTCTTCTACCAAGACTTGGCTTAAGCCAGGACTATAGTCCGGGTCTGGAGAACTGAAGGAAGGGGAGTTAGCACCTTGTGACGCTCGCCTGCCCCTATGCGGTTCACGTCCCCTTCCGATCATGTTGACGGATGCAGAGGGCAGATCCGGTAGATTTCGCGATGTGCTCCTTTTGTGATGACCCACAGGAGTTCGCACCGATAGTCGATTAAAAATAGACCGTCGGTTTGGAAGAGTGGCGGGCACTGGTCCTAGTCGGCAATAGACTGAATGGACCGTCACCAACTGACATCCTACTTGTTCATAACAAGAGGGAGAAGTCTGGAGTAGTTCTAACTTCCGCTTATTCGTTAAGAATTCTCGCAGGTCGGATTTAACTGAGCTTAAGCGACTCAGCGCGGAGACTTCGGCGGCTCGCGCATTGATCCATTCAAGTGATTTTAACATCACCTTTTTGCTCATAGCTTTATGAGGGGCGGACTTAGCATCCGCAGGCCTTGGAAGCGAAGCACGGGATGATGCCTCATTCTTTTCATCACCGCAGAGGCGATTGGCACTGCATAGTGCAATTCTAGCTTCACGGCTGAGAGCTCTAGTATCCCCTTAGGTGCTAAAGCTGCATAAGCACCACTATCAGCACCCAGGGATGATCCTTTAGCTTCGCTCCAAAGAGAGAACTTAACGCTGAAAGATTTTGAGAGCGAAGGATGCTGTGGTACTTTGTTCGCAGCCTTATTGCGAAGGTGGTTAGCACTGTTGAGTGCTTCAGTTCCAGCCTTGTTGCTGAGAACTTCGCTCGTACCCTGAGGTACTAGCGCTGAGTTAGACAAACCATTAGTTACTTCGCTCGTGAGAACGAAGTTGGCGCAAGGAGTTACTGCTCCTAGATTAGGCGAAGGTAAAGTTACCAATTTAGCCTCGCGGCTAATAGCCTCGGCGAAGCTACCAAAACGGATAGGCAATTTGCCTTTGTCTTCGCATGATAGGCGAAGTTAAGGTGGAACTTTGCCTGAAGCTTCACACGGAGCTTTCTTCTTCGGCCTCCACGTCTGCTTGGGAAGCAAAGTTTTAGGTTCGCATGGAACCTGGTTATCCCACGTGTAGCCTCAGTGGAGGCTGATAAGAGCTGGAATGAGGCTCGTCCAGTTACTTGCCCGGCTACGGCTGGCTTCTGCTCAGAAGCCTTGGCCACTGAGATCTTTCTGTGCTTCCGAGTGTGGAGCACCGGACTACCCTCAGAGAGCAATTCTTCAAATTTTTCTTGGTTGAAATGAATGGCCAAGTATTCAAAAATGACGGGCTCAAGACTCTGATTGTTGCATTGTGACACTGTCTTCTTGTTGCGCCAGAAGACGAAATTCTCCAGCGGAGTCACCATCTTGTTTTTCATTAAAAAATTGCTATTCATGGAAAACTTGCAAAAAAAGGGTAGAGGAGTGAAATTACAAGTAATTAAAGAAAATTATAAGTAGATCTCCTCTGAGATTTCTGGAGAAACGTGCGAGTAGGAATCTGATCAGCGCGCGATCACTTTATCTCTTTGACGATGCAATCGATCAAGTGATCAAGCTGTCTCCTAATAAGACTCCCTTCTCGCTTGGTTCGGGGATCAGAGAACAGAAGATCAATAGAACCCTTTTGCTAGGAATTCTGCTCTTTTCAAACCAATCTCCTCTCTGTCCGTCCGTGTGTGTCCCTTGTTGCATCAGCAGGGGGCTATTTATAGCAAATGTGGGGTGTAACTGCCCCTTGAATTCAGTAAGGCTGAATCAGCCATTAGCTTCGGGGAAGCTCGCAACTGACCTTGCCGCGAAGCTTTTTGTGAGCTTCTGGCTACGAACGTCCTCATGCCGATATGACTTAGTTGTCTCCACTTAATGTGGGACGAAATGGGCGGGTGTAACCGCTCACATAAAGTGGCGTTAATCCCACTAAATTAGTGGGGTTCACCCATTAATCTCTCGTGGGATTTTGAAACGGTCAATTTGATGACCTGACAGAGCCCACTCCGGTGCTAGATCATGCAGAACTAGCTCATAGATTCAAGTGAAGCTACCTTCAGAGCCTCGTGCGAAGCTAAGACTCAACCCATGGCGGAGCTATGACTAAGCTAGGGATAGAGCTTCTGGCGCGGAGCTCTTGGATTAGCCCGGCGGGGCTAAATGGTCAGCTTCATGCGAAGCTGATAGTTTAGCTTCAAAGCTAGGCTACCAAGCTTAGGCGAAGCTTTTTAGTTTCATGCGGAGCTATACAGCTTACCTTGGGGTTATACCCAGGCTAAGTATTGAGCTAACTTAGGCCTGTGTTCGCGTTTCGAAGTTCATGAAAAACTCCATCGTTGTTGAATCACGTACAAGTTATAAAACCTAAACTTGCTAGAATCTTTTTAACAAAGTGTGTAGTGGTAAGTGTAGGATCGAATTCACAGAGACTTGTTCTTAAAAATTTAGTTATTAAAAATCTCACTTTTATCTTATTCTAGTTGAGAAATCCCTTGAATGAAGGTTGGGATTTTATTTTTTTAAAATAAATAAATAAATAAATAAATAAAGATCTTGCAGAAGAAAGCAAAAGCAAAATAAAAATATGAATAAAGTAAAAAAAAGAAAGAAATACTAACCTTTTTGCGAAGATTTGAATAATCAAAGTAAAAAAAAGAAATTAAGAGATGGTATGAAGGGAAGAGGAAGATGAACCAGTGAACTTGTTTCTTGTCGTCGCCTTGTTGTCTTCCTCCTCCAAGCGATGCTGAAAACAAAAGAAGCTAATAAAAGAAAAAAGATGACTTCATGGAATCAAATATGCAAGAAAAGAATAGCATAAAACAATAAATAAAGAGAAAATTAAAGAAAAACTTAGACTGAACGCCGCAAGAACGTGAAGAAGAATTCTGAATCATATTCAATAAGCATCAAATACAAAGCTCTTGACCTCTCCAATCTCGTATTACAACGCTCAAAACTCTCTTTTTCTAGCTTTCAGCCCTCTGGCCTCCTTCCTCTCTCTCAATGAATACAGGTATTTATAGAAAAATAGTGATAAGAGAGAGCGGAGATAGGAAGACTTGGCTATTTTTGAATTTCAATCTTCCCCTTATCTCCAAACTTGATTTATCCAGAATTCTAATCTGCAGCTTATGGGCGTGTTGATTGCTGAATATTGCTTATCAAATGATAGAATTCGAAATAGTGATCAACATAAGAGTTGTAACCCTTTAAATTTTCTTTCTGGATCATCTTGAATCATCAAATTTAAGATTCAGTAGCAAAAGTTATGATTAAAATGCTAAACTGTATTCAGTCTGAATCCGAATCTAAATTGTTTCATCTCATCCGTTGATCTTCTCTCTATCCATTTATCCTTAGCAAACCCAATAGGGTCTTCAAAAATTCATTTTTCTTTTGAATTTTTATAATCTTATCTTATCTGGTAAATTTAATCCTCAGATAAGATAGATTAAAAATTCTCTGAATTTGAGTCGATCCCTGTTTGATTTGAACTTTTGGGTTTGTTTGGATAGGATCCATGTTTATCTTCTCTTTCTCATCCTGTAAGGATTAGGACATTAAGACAAGTGAGTTTGTAATGATTTATTACAGAATATATGTAGGAATGTAATAATGTTTATGCAAAATATGTGTCCAAACACACCCACACACTTATATCTTGCTCGTCCTCGAGCAAAACAAAATTAACCTAAAGTTTTTATTGGACCACTTTCGCAGGTCACGCGATGGCACTTAGCATGTGCAACAAGTCTTTAAACCTCTAGGTTACCCTTAGAAGAGGAGTTGTAGTCTCCTGAGGGTTTTCAGTGGATTACACCCACAAAATCCATAAAGAAAAGAAATAATTTGTTAGTATTGTTGAAAATACATTTTGAAAAGAAGAGAAAATATTTGAAGTGTTTTTACAAGTATTAAGCAACTTGTAAGTTATAAGAGTATCGAATTATTCATCCCTAGACTTAGCCTCTATTCAAATATTTGTTATCAATTAAGATTAGGAATAAAATTGTATTCTCATCTAGTCTATTATTTTACCTTAAGTCATATGCATCCTGTGACCGTGAATATTTTGACTAAGGGTTCTTCAACTCTAACTCTTATGCCTTATTTGTATATATACTGGTTAGGTAATATTTCTTAATTTTCTTAGGCTTTTTAATTTGCTCATGTAATGAGCCTTAGTCGGTGACTCCCAAGCCACACGGTTTTAGGGCACCAGGTGAGATAACACCCCAAGGACTTAGGACTCGAGCAAACAAGGCCACAAAACTAAGGATTTATTTGGTGATACGATTAGTCTCTAATTTTGCATAATTTTCATCACATTCTCATATTTATTTTATGTAAAATTCTGCTAATAAAACCTTACTTGCTTGATCCTAGGTCCATGGTGTGCAAATGAAGAAGAAGACCTAAATCACCATTTAACTGGTAATTAAAAGCCTATCAAGCAGCCATTGACTTTAGAGTGAAGATTTTGTCAGCCCAGGGTATCAAATCACGAATCCAAGACATCCAGGAGTCAGACAATAGGCTGGGCGACGCACTGCACGAAATTGGGTGCGCGCGCGCCCGGGCTTCGGGCCAGGGGTCACACCCTGGCCCCCCTTCTCCTGAGGCCTATAAATACCCCCCATGGGGTCTGAAGAAGAGCATATCCAGAGCTTTAGCAAGTTTTTGTAATCTTATTTTAGGTTTGTAGTTGTTGTTGTTCTTCTTCTAGTTGTTGTTTTAGCCATTAGAGTGAAAGAGAGAGTGTGTAAGTGTTATATTTGAAGGGTGACAAGCTAATACAAGTACTACTTCTCTTCCTTCTTTCAATTTACTTGTGCTTTCCTTTGCTTTTACTTCATTGTTGTAGTGTAAACTCATTGCTCTTTACCTCTTCCTTTTGTTGTTTCTTGTTGTAGTGTAACTCCCCTCCTCTCCACTTCTTTTCCTTTGTTGTTTCTTTTACTTTTATGGCTAACTAACTTTTTCATAGTATGACTAACTAACTACTAACCCACTAATCTCTAACTACTTGATTGATAACCCGTATAAGTCAATAGTGTCAAACAAGCCTTGTGCAAACGAGAGCTATGGCATCTTAAGACGAGGATTCTAACTCTAACTTACCTATAAGTATTTACCTTCTTATATTTCATACTTAAATGATTTTTTGATGATCTATGGGTTTTGTACTTTGCTTGTTGTTATAAGTTAGAGACTTTCCTTTTAACTTTACCGATACCATTAGTGCACTCGTGTCTTCCCATATTCTCGCCTTCTATTGGATCTTGATATGGGAATGTCCGAGTTTTGCCGTGTAAAGCAAAGTTATAGGAACAACTTTCACTCGATTTTCACGTGAATAGTTCCAATGCACAAGGGTTGTGTTCGCCTATGATCCATCGTGAGGCTATCTTCCAAAAGTTAGAAATTAGTGGGAGCACTAGTAGAAAGTTAGCCATGCATTTTTACAACTAAGAAAAAATCCACTTTTACAAACCACTAAAACATTTTTCCAACAATTCTTAAAAATAACTTGTTTTCACTTTTCAATTCTTCATTTGAAAACAAGAACTTTCTTTCTTCTTGAACTTTGAAGCCGCATCAAGCTTCCATCGCTCTCCCTCCTTGTGGATACGACCCGTATAGCCACTTCGCTACTACAGAAGAATCACAAAAGCAGTAACATCAATCCACACTTCCTTCTCTTATTTTAGTGCTTGCTTTTTGTCGATCATGATATGAACCACATTTAGGTGTGAATAATCATGCTTTATGAGGCACAAAAATCCAGCTTAATCAGAGGATTCTTATTATATATAATATATATTTTTCTTCTTTTTTTTTCCTTTTTTTGAAGGCATAAGAATCTTTATTTTTAAACCCTAAGTATGTAAGTCTATAAAAGATGCATATTTTATCAAGGTAAAAATCAAGACCGGATTACTTTTTCAATTTTTTCTTCCTATCCCTAGAAATTAAACAAATATTCTTATTTCAACTAAGTACAAGAAATCCTAATTATGATTATCTTATTCCTTAAAATTAACTTAATTTCTTACAAAAATAAGTCAAAGTATTATTTTTCTTTTCAAAAAGTTTTTTTTGTAACAAAGAAAATGTTTTTTTATATTTTTTAATCTTTTATATATATATATATATATATATATATATATGTGGAGTTACTGTTCCTCAGCCGACGGCTGAGAGAGTTTCTCAGCCCGCGGTGACGTGGCTGAATATATGCCACAGATCGGCCGCAGAGTGTAGGCGCCAAAAAAAACAAAAAAATCCCGCCTAAATATTCGTGAATCAAAATGACAAAAATACCCCTTTTTTACTTCTAAACTGCCATAAACTCATCCACAAACAAAATTTA